>PVJA010007861.1:25075-66849 GCA_004027025.1 Myocastor coypus
GGCTGGCTACCTCTGCCACCATTTTGTTGCTGTTCCGCCGCCATGAACTGGATGCTCTCTGCTCTGCTCCTCTCAGCCTTGGGCCAGCCGAACATGGACTGAAACCTCCAGTAACTGTGAGCTAAATAAACCTTTCCTTCCTTCATTTTGAGTGTTGGGTATTTGTTCCAGCAACGAGCAAAAGGTAACTAAGACACAGGCTAAGATAATTGTGGTGACCCTTTAAAGGGCATCCCCAGAGTGAACTTCTGCTTGTCCTCTTCATGCTAAGAAGCCAGACCTTGGGCCTAGGAATGGCTCCAGATGTCCTCCATTACCATTTGCTCTTCTGCAAAACAGAGCTCGTTAGTAGAAGCACATAAAACAAAACTCACTGTGAAGTCACTGGAAGGATTCCTCATGGGCATCATGACTTGGCTCACAAGCTCCTGAACTGTCCTTGGGTGACCAGTCCAGCCTCCCTTTCTTCCACTTCTCTCCCTTGGCCAACTATGTGCTCTAGTCAGGCTGTACTGAGCTCAACAGGCTGCATCCCTTATACCAGCCTTATCTCTGCCCCAGTCTGCCCTGCTACCCTTGCTAACTTGATTGTGGGAAAGCTGTTCTCCATCCTTCAAAACTAGGTCTTACCTCTTCGTGTTGTGTCTTCCATGCTGCCTTATCTGGCTTTTATTCACCAACACAATTAATTGTCTTCTCTCTGGTACTGTCCCAGTGCCACAGATGCCTCTGGATCATTACTGTCTAGTTGTAAACTGCTTTCCCAGTGAATGACTTGCTTGGTGGCATGTCCATTTTTAACCATCTTCTGATACCTAGTAGATGCTCAGTAAACAGCTGTTTAATTTAATTTTCTCTTTTTTCTCATGGTGGTGTGTGTTTAATGTCAAATAGTGTTCATAGTATTGCTCTCAATTTCATAGAAGTATAATGATGCATTATGTATGTAATAGGTTGAATATAATACAAGATCTAATCAAAAGAGATCTAATTCTCATCTAGAGTTTCTTTATTTGCCAACTGGAAGATGAAAGTTGAATTTAAAATCCTTGGAGAAAATTTGATTTTACAAAGCTACTTTGAATAATATCATTGAGAATTGGGGGCAATAAATGGCTTTGGGGATCCATGTCACTTCTATGCATTCCATTTCTTTGTCCTGGACCTTTCCTGCTTGAGTACATCTCCCTCAAG
This sequence comes from Myocastor coypus, assembly GCA_004027025.1. Lineage (NCBI taxonomy): Eukaryota > Metazoa > Chordata > Mammalia > Rodentia > Myocastoridae > Myocastor > Myocastor coypus. The sequence continues at coordinate 26,270 of PVJA010007861.1, forward strand.
ATGTCCCTGTTGCTACCTATCATCATCTGACTTCGCACTTGCAATGTACAAAAGTAGTAAGGTGTTCTTTGAGGCTCTCCTTTAATATTAGGATTCTCCCAAGAGGATTCCTAGTCTCTCACATCACAACCATATGGACACTTGGAAGCTGTAAAGGTCAGTGGCACTGCAGCCTCAGTGACATTCTCACACAGAGATAGCAAGTGGGGCTGTTGGGCGACAGTATGTCCAAGGGGTGGGGGTAGTGTTGTGCTGCAGGACAGTAAGACAGGGACATGAACTTTCATCTTGAAGGGATTGTCTTCTGAAGGTGTGTGTGTGCGTGTGTGGTGTGTGTGTGTGTTCAAATTAAATGCTTTTGTCTATTCTTCAATTAGGAGGCAAGTTGATCCTTAGTTGGATGGACTCTTTAGCAATCAAGTCCATGCCTGTAACTTCCTATCCTTACCTTCCTCATCTGTATGTATAGCTTACCTCACAGTATGTTGGAATCAAGCATATTCAACACCCAATCCATACAGGATTGATTACATAGAATGCAGAGAGCACTAGCTCTTCACATCTAGGACATGACAGTGAGCTGAGATGGGCTGCGACCTTGGAGACAAAGCCCACTGGAAAGTATTCATAGAATTGCTCTCCCTTCATTACTTAGAAAGAGTAGGTTGGTGTTGAAATCTTCCTTTTATATTGGTCTAGAGAAATTTCATTGTGATGCTTATATGTGAATAATTTGCAATGGAGCTGTAAATCTGTAAGTCCAGAAGTCATTCATTCTGAGATTGTATGTATCATTATATTACATTGTTGTTTCTTTCATCGCTGGTACACTTTGGCAAGTTATCAGGCCTTGTGCCTGGTATCCTGTGTGAGTGCCATGAGTATAGGAATGGTAAGTACTCTGCATGTACACATCCACTTGCCAAGTCCCTACAATAGCCACCAGTGACCAACCAGAATTTTGCTTAGTATTCTATTCCAAGTAGTCACTACTGATCTCCCTGTGTTTTGATGAAAGCCCTGTGTCTTTCTGTGGAAGCCACAGTGTTCCCCTGTAGAGTGGGCACATTGCTGTGAATTGCATTCCCATTGGTGAGCTCATGGTAGTGATGAGCTCATGGCAGAGCCCAGTTTTTCACCCAAGAGAAAGCTGGAAAACCTTCAAGCCAATTATGAATTTAGGAGTAGTGCATGCTTGTCTGTTTGTTGGTTGCTTTTACTTTCTTTGTCATCTTAGTCTTAATGTTTGCTCTTAAGCCATGTCTTATATGAAGAATCTATATATTATGACAAGTGCTAGCATTATTCTGCTCTACAAGCTTCCCTGGAATAAAAGGATTCATCGCAAGATCCATTTCAGTGGCAAGTTTATCCGTGCATTGAAGTGAGCTTTGATTTTTATGCATATGGGTTTAGTAGCACATCTGCCCTATCCAACTACATATCCACACATGTGAATCAATTATGAATCGAAAGATTCTCTTTAGAACACAGAGGAACACTGTCTTAGTTATTCTTCTTTCGTTGTTGGGACAAATACCCGACACTCAAAATGAAGGAAGGAAAAGTTTATTAGTTCACAGTTACTGGAGGTTTCAGTCCATATTTGGCTGGCCCAAGGCTGAGTGGAATAGGGCAGAGAACATCCAATTCATGGTAGCGGAACAGCAACAATGGCGACAGAGGCAATGGAACAACCAAGGAAGCAGAGAGCAACAGTGCTAGTCTGTCTCTCTGTCTCTCTTTATGTTATATTCAGGCTTTCCACCTCAGCCTATCCATCTTAAGCTACACCCATAATCCCAGAAGTACTTGGAACACATAATCCCAGGTATCATGGATCAAGTCTCAAACTCGAGATCAGTACTAAAATACATAATCCCAGTGACTCCTGAGTCACGTCTCAATCTATAGAAGTCCCCACCCAATGACTGCATGAGCCTTTGGGAGGACAACTAGACATAAACCATAACAAACACAGAGGTGGATTTGGTGATTCCATGTCCCTCTTCTCCTAGTTGGGTTGCTTGTTAAATATCTTCAAGGTATTTAAGAATTACTACTTTTAAAGTTCTGATTATGAAATATTAAAAACCTCAAGAGGATGTATAAGGCATACTTGTATGAGAAGTTTAAAAGTTTAATTAAGTGACTCAGCAGGAAGCCAGGTAAAGATGCTCATCCTGTGCAAGAGGAGTGCATGGACATTGTGTGAGTTCTACACCCCCACCACAGAGAAGCCTGCTTATAATATAAGGAGGGGAGAGAGGCAGCAGCTGCTGTTCCTCCCTTTGCTCTTTGCTGCATTCTGCCACCATGAACTGCTGCCCTCTGCTATGCACCACCCTACCTTAGAGCCAGCTGAGTATGGTCTGAAACCTTCACAGAAGCTGTCAGCTGAATAAACATTTCCTTCCTTAATTTTTTTTTTATTTTTTATTTTTTATTTTTCCTTCCTTAATTTTGGATGTCAGGTATTTTGTTCCAGCAATGAGAGAAGGGTAATTGAGAACATATATATATTATATATATATATATATATATATATATATATATATATTATATATATATATATATATATATATATATATATATATTACATAACACTTTCTGAGCACTTGCCATGCTCACTTGTATAAGACACACACATATGTTATATATATCTATATATCTATTGTTAATGTAAAATATGTAATCTGTAGTGCCCTTTGTGATTTGCCTCCATGAACTTCTGAGAGCAGTCCTATCTCCATTTTTGAGATGAGAATGCTTAGACACATAGAAAATACATAATGAGGCCCCACATAGATTATGATCCTGGGGAGGGATAGGACCTCTGGGGTCTCTGTTCTGACTCCCCCCCCATATGTGATCACATTAACCTTTCTTCCTGTTTGGCTGGATGACTGGTAGTGTTTCCTTGATAACTAGAGCAAGAATTCCAGATTCATAAGGATGGGAAGATGACAAATTTGGGGACCCCAAGTTTGGAGGAGATTTAAGTCTGAAAGCCTTAGAGCAATGCCTTCCTTTTTGCATTTGGATGGCTTAGTCAGTACATACAGAAGCACAGAGCAGAAACAAAGGAAATAAGAATAGCCCCGGAAAACTTGTGTCCCCTCTATGGGCCAGCACCCCAGAGACCTTTGGATGCTAAGCCACGAGGCTCCTGCCTCAGCCTCACACACGTCCTTTGATTGCAGCTCCTGGGATTACAAGGTCCTCGGTTAATGGGCTGCACATCAGTAGCTGTTGGAGAAAAAGGCATGTGAGGTTTGGCCATTGGTCCTGAAGTCAGCACATTGAGCTCTTCTCAGTTAGCTCCTCCCCCGTGTTTATGGGATGGCCTTTCCTGTAATTATAGTCAAGATCCTATAGCTGCAGGAAGGCCTGTCAATTGAACAGGAGCTGATGTTCACTGCATGGTGACAGCCTGTTCTGAGGGTTTTAGGCCTGTCCTTAGAGAGGCTTGCTATTTCCTCCTAAGGTACTTTACCTCAATTCAGCTCACTGACATCAGATGAATGGAGGTGTCTTATTGTATGTTGAACCAGAGGGTCACACCCCTCGGACATGATGTACTACAGAGGAAGATGCTTCATTGATCTGTATTTTTAAATTAAAAATCTTTGTCTAATATGCATCTTTGTGCTTATAGGAAAAGAACTAGATGTGCAGCAAACCATTAGGCTTTCCTCTTGGGGAATGGGTTTTGGTGGTAGAAAAATGGTCAGGTATTACTATGGACTAAGACACTTCTTTATTTCAATGAGTATGAATTATGATACTTTGATAGTTTCAAATACTTACTAGGTTAAAAAAAAGTTAATGAGCTTATCTGGCTCATCTATGGGTGAGTTTGTCCATTTCCCTCTAAATCAAGCCAACTGCAAGCAGCCTGACAGTCTGGCTTCCACAGTCCGCTGGGTTCTTCCTTTGGCATTATCCTACACTAATGGAGCAAAGGCAAATGTTCCTTGGTTGACTTTATGATCTCTATGTTCATGACACCTGGTTATTTTAAGCTGTACATTTGGGGTCATACCAATGACGGAGTTATTCAAGTAGGACACGGACATTATGATAACTGGTTTGTGACCACAAATAGATCCCAGCATCTGGCATTAGTTTGTATTTAATATATGCTTATTTGACTAGGTCTTTATTGTTGAGAGTCCTGTGGTGTGGATGGACCCTGAGCACTATCTTACAGGGGCAAGGTGAACCTTGAGCTATCAGCTATGGTTTTCTCTCTCAGTGATAGGCTGTGCTGTCTTACCTGAAAAGGAAAAACGAACAAACAACGAACAAACAAATATGGAGGGGGGTGTAGAGGGAGGGTAGAGAGGAGAGAACCAGGATTTACTGAAAAAGAAAGAAGACCCATGCTTTTAAGAGAATTTGACATTTTTAAAGAGAACATCAAGATTATCACTGTGAAGTAGGTTTTATTTATTTATTTATTTATTTATTTATTTATTTATTGGCAGGACCGGGGTTCAAACTCAATATCTTGCACTTGCCAGGCAGGCACTTGTGCCACGGAGTTATTTCCCTGGCCCCGTGAAGTAGGTTTTAAAAAGACCTTTATTAGACCTCTTGTCTTGTGATTTGTAGTTCATTCTTCCTGTGTGTACACTTCACACTGTGTGAGAAGGTGCCTCTGACCACTTAGGGCCCTTCCTGTAAAGTACACCTGCTTTGACCCAGAAGTCATGGAGAGGAGACCCCTTCTGCTGAATGCTACTGCATTCCAACCATATGGAAGGGTGCATACTGCTGGGACCCAAAAAGCGCTGCACACCTTTGCCTTTAAGAGAAATGAAGGACTGACATACAAATGCTAGTTTTTCTTGATAAGAAAAATTCAAAGGGCATTATATTGTTTTATTCATTTAGTAAAAGAGAGCAGTGGGATTTATTTAGGGTGATTCCCCATTCTGCTTTTGCTTAAGTATGAATTCAACTTTCCCGACTATCTCTCCTTTGTTAGCATGGAGAGATAAGCACAATAATGATTAAGACTGGATATTGTGAAGGCCAAAGGAATAATTCTGAGGACTTTTAGTCTGTTAACTATGTGAGACCCCTTAATAGTTTGGCTTAAGGCAAAAAATGATTTATTCTAGTTTCTTGAGTCAATAATTAACTGACTTTGATTAAAACTGAACTTCTATCTGTATAAAGCCCATCCAGACCCTTGTGGTTCCATGCGAAAAACCTTGGCAGTGTCTTTCTCTTAACTACTGAAGATGCCAGGGATGAGGGAAGACTCACCTGTGACAGCATGCATGCTTGGCTCAGGCCAGGGACCCAGGCAAGATCTGTTCCATCTGACCATGCTCCTGGTGGAGGCCTGAAGTCCTCCTGGGTGGGGTCAGCCCCTGGGGAAATCCCTGGCTGCCCACTAGCCCTTTCGTCATGTTTTTTGTTCTGACTCCTGCTCCATGTCTCTCCTTTCACCTTAGCTAACCTTTCTTTATGGCCAAGTGGGACTCTGGGGATTTCCTGTCCTGATGGCCATGACCAGCCCTCATCAGCTGCTTGCTGGCTCCAGGATGTTTGGCAGTAGGACTGTTCCCAGGCTCCACTACTGGTTCAAACCTCGCTTGCACTGCATGGTAACATCTGTGCTTTTGACTCGTACCTCTTTACCTCTTCTCCAGGATCAGTACTATGTCTTACATTTAATCTGGATGCCAGCCTGGGCAAAACAGATCATGGCAAGGCTTGTGAAAAACGGAGGTCAAGGCAGTATAGTTGCCATTATCCCTGGATGCTGAGCACTCCTTTTCGAGCCATGGGACCCCTCCCTTACATTCCTTCTCTCTGTGCTATTTATAGACATTCCTGGTGTGGGCTGAACAGGATTAAGTAATACCAAATGTTCCTTACTGTTCTGAGGCCTCACTGCTTTGAGTCTTTTAAGAAAGAGAGGAGGAATAGGAAGGAAGTAGGTTGAAAATCGGTTTCTGTACCCTAGAAATGAAAAACAGCCTATCTGTAAAACAAACAAAAAAGAAAAGCAGGCAGGAATGGTTCAAAGCATATTTTGCGATGTTGGAGCATAATGCCAGAGAATGAGTGTGTGCTAAACTGAGTGCAGCTTTGTGGTGTATAATTTGCCAACACAGGTATCCTCGTACCTACAGCTAGCATGGTGATGCTGGGGTGTACGAGTGTGTCTTAGGAGGAGCAGGACTTTAAAACAAAACAAAAGGTACGGATCACTTGACATTTACTGAGTATGAAGTCTCCATCCCACTTGCCAAGATTAAATTGAATTGTTCCTTCTACCTTTCTATTTTACTTTGTGCCAAATGTAGCCAACATTTTGCCTGTCTTTCTCCCTTCCTTCTTTCATTCCCTCCTTTTTTTTTTTTTTTCTTCTACTTGCAGTGCACGATGCCTCATTGAAACAACCATGCTAGCATTTCACTACACTAAGCAAATGACAGCAAGATGAGCCAGGCACATGCTGTTGGAACACCTGGCCGAGACTGTGGCAGTGTCTCCCTGTGACTAGAAGTGGGGAAGATGACTCATTGCCATTTACAAAGTGGGGGGCTCCGCCTAGGTGTCATCTTGGTTATTCTGAGCAGTCTTCCAGCTGGACTCGCTTTTTGGGACACATGTATGTTTGTGCTGGAAGCCCCTGTAATATCATTTAATCCAAGAGCTTTTTTCTATGATGAATTATTCAGGCAATGTTTTCCAAAATTGTCATTGATCAGTACAGAACCAGAGAGCATGTACAACAGTGCCTGTGCTGGGTCTGCAAAGAGTTGATATTTTCTGGCTCTGAGGAGTTCCAAAGAAAGAATGCAAAACCAATGCATCTTTTCCTCTGAGCAGTAGAATAATGCGGGTTGTGCACTCAGGTTTGCTTGGATTTAGCTTGGATTAAACTGAGCCAGGAAAATAAGCTCAGCCTTGCTGTGTGGAGGTAGGGGTGAAATTATCAGGAGTTCATCAGAGATGGATGTACCCTGGGAGCAAGGGGGCAGCTGAAAAGGAGCAAGGGAGGTTTCCAATTAATGCTCACAAAATTCTGAGCTTTAAACACACACACCTTCCCTACAAGTCTCTCTCTCTCTCTCTCTCTCTCTCTCTCTCTCTCTCTCTCTCTCTCTCTCACTTTTATTTAAACAAAATAATGAAACAGTCATTGGCACAGTGCCTGCACGTTGTAAAAAGGCAGACAAGTTGGTTCCAAGCTCTCAGTTTGTGTAAACATTCCCGGCATTATTTGTGAAAAGCATCGGACAGAGAGCTGAGGTGACCAGCTCCCACCCAGCCCGGCAGTGGACAGCCCAGTGGAGTTGCAGACGCCTCTCTATGGAGCCTAAAGGAATGAAAAGAAGCCTGCAAAAGGAGGGCCACAGCCATTGTCCTCCCAGCTGTACCTGGGTAGTGGTAGTGCCAGCTCCCCTAAGACAATGGGCTTCAGTGAGGGAGCTTCTGGCCAGTAGAGTCTGTAGCAGTAGGGTGGGTGATGTTGTGGGGCAAAGGGGCAGCAAGGACTGAAAACAGCACAAATTAAAAGTGCCCCTCAGCAGATGCTGATCCAGGGAGCACCCACCACCCATGTGTGCTCCCTGGCCAAAGTTGATGCAAAGGTTTCAGAGAATGCAGGGCTGCTTCAGTTCCCCTTTGTAAACCTAAGACTCAGGGTCGCAGTTGGCTTCTCTAGAGGGTGACACTATAACCCTGTTCCTATTTTTGTCCTCTTTCAAACAGGGGCATTTTATATCCACTGAAGCTTTGCAGGGGGATCTTTGCAGGGCCTGTCTGCCCTTAGCCCTCCAGTACTCTCCTTTTTCTTTAACAGCTTTATTAATGTGCAACACACTACCATATAATTCATCCATTTAAAGTGTACAATTCAATGGCTTTTAGTGGATTCACAGACTTGCGCATCCATAACCACAATCAACTTCAGGACATTTTCATTAGCTCTAGAAGACACCCTGTGCCCCTAGACAACATCCCAGCTGTTTCCTGCCCCCTCCCCCCCTCTGAGCAACCACTAACCTATTTTCGATCTCCATGGATTTGCCCATTTGGGAAATTTTATAGAAATGGAATTAGACATGGTTTGTATGTCTGGTTTCTTTCACTCCACAGGCTATTTTCACAATTCATTCCTATCACAATATACATCAGCTCTTCTTTTTATGACTAAATAATATTCTGTTCTGTGAACATGTGCCATTTTTTTTATCCATTTATCAGATCATGGATGTTTGGGTTGTTTCTACTTCTGGCTATTATGAATAGTGCTGCTACAAGCATCTGCATACAAGTTTAAAAGTCAATTCTATTTTCATTCCAGTGTCCTTTTATGACATGGCTTGGCGGTTTTCTCTCTATTGGGGTGAGTGTCTTGAAATGTTTTGTTTTAGAAAACAAGTCATTACTGGCAAAGCAGGCAGCTCTGGAGCAGGGGCTGGGGTCCATAGGTGACATCTGCACCAGGCAAGTGCCAAATGACCTTGCATGCTAATGGCTCAGCTTCTCTGTAGTGAAGAGGCAGAACACTATGGATTTGTGTCCTGGACCTCCCTGCTGCTGCAGACAGCAAGAGGTAAAATAGGTGCTTTCCCAGTGAAGAAGACACCACCTTCCTTAGCTACTACAAGTCATTGGTATTGTTTGTATGATTAATGAGGCCACATTTGAAACATTCCCACTTAATGTATTTGAGCCTTCTAACAATATTGCCCCTCATGTGTTGCTGGCTGTTTTTGAGATTTATGAGACCTAACTTGCAAGCAATGTGTCTGGATTAAGGGAACTTGAGAATCTCTCTTTATGCCTGACCCAGGGAAACTCCCTGTAAGCTGCTTATTAGAGGTGCATGCTGGGAGCATGATGGGAAGATGGAATGCTCTGTCCCCTGGTAAATCCTGGAGTCCATGTTAGTTGAACTGAAATAAACAAACAGACCTGAGGTCTCACCTGAAAGTGTCCTCTCACGGCTCTGCTTTTGCAAATTTGGTTAAATAAACTTATATTTTGCAATTCTAATTTTTCCCCTACACACCACATCTTCAACTTTGGATCCCCCATAGTTCCTGATTGTAAAGGTAAGTTTGATCCAGGTGATTTGTACCCTAAATGCACTTACAGTTTTACAAACAGCAACACAAGTTTTTATTTTCTGTGCAATAACACTGTTATTGTGACAGATTCCTTGTGTTTTCATTTTTAAAATAAAGAAAAATTGCATGCCATTAAAATTAGTCTTTAAATATCCCAGCATACAAAACCACTTCCATATGTGTGTGCATTGTTTTTCCACCAGGGGGCATTGTGGTTTGACTGTCCATTTAACAACCTTCATTCTATCAGTTTACCCACAAAATAGCAGGCCAGTGAGAATTTCGATTCCTTCCAAGAAGGAATCATATCTGGAAGAGAACAGATGTCGATTCTTTTTCCTCACTAGCAAACAGTAGTGTTGTCAAATTTGCTAAACTTAGCCAGTTGAAGATTAACATGCAGTATATAATATGCATGTGCCTAAGCGTACAATAAATAGTAAATCACATTTTTATGCTTTCTCTGAACTTGGAAGCTGTAAGTTTTTTTTTTTTTTTTAATTCTTGGGTGTGATGAAATAAATAACCTTCAAATGCATTTTAAAGATGTCAGTCAGGGGGAAAAATGTGCTTGGCAACTGGATTTGATAGATTTCTTTCATGATTAATTCTCCTATTAAGTTTTAATGATATAAAGGTAGAAATCACAAAACTAAGTATGGTAAATAAATAACTGAAATACCAGGTGGATAGAGATGAATCTGTGGAAAAATGAAATAAAATATTCTCCAGGATGTATCTGGAAGAGTCTTTGGCAAGTGTAGAGCATAAAGGGTCTCAAGGAGGGAGAAACCTTTAACACTGAGCTAAAGATTCTTAGAAAATGAACATCCTGTGGGGAAGGATCTCTCTAAGATTTGCATGCAGATTAAATTACTTCCTGAACCAATGTCATTAGCAAGGCAGATCTCTTGAATGCATTTGTCCATTTTAGATTTTTAACAATCCTTGCATGGATCTTCTAGTATTTCTCAATGTGTCCTCTGAGGGTACTCCAAGGCTCACAGGGCATGACTGTACATTGCCACTTTGGTGTTTTAAAAGTGCTTGGATGGGAATGGCTTGTCCTAAAAGTGGAAATCATGATGACCACATTTTAGTAATATTATATTTTGTTGTTGTTCCAGAAACACTGAAAATTTATTAAATATGGCCTGCCTTATTATGAGCACATCTCAGTGAATCAGGGAGAATGGGAGGATTAATTCTAGCTTTCAAATAGCCAAAGCCAGGCTTGGCACCTGGGCGCGTGAAAGCTGCCCATCTGTGGCCAGCGCAGGAGTGTGGGTGTTCATGCTTGACTGCCCCTGGGGTAGGCAAGGCTGGGTGATTAACTCTCTAGCCCCTCTCAACTTGGTTCTTAAACGGTGCAGAATTTAAAGCCAAGCATACATTAATTAATATGAATAATGACTAGGAAGAGTTTCAGGAAGAGGAATGTGTAAGTGGATATATTTTTGTGTATGCTTCTGTGCCCAGAAGGAGACTAATGGTGTGTGCAGTGCAGTCCCTTCTCCTCAACCCTTTTTTTGTTCATGAATTTCTCTGAACCCCCAAAGCACAACTGGTCTGGAACATTCACACCAGGCAGCCCCCTCTCTTCATAACTTCAGATCTAAAGATCTTTTAAATACACAGAACTTATTTTTGAAAGCTGCGGGCCATCCCAAATGAATTCCCAGTGTCAGCCTTCAGATTGCCTGGAGTGAGAAAACAGAGAATATTATTCTCTTCTGTTTACATTATTTCATGCTGAGGCAGCATACTTGCCAAGTGTTGGAAGCAGCCCCTGGCTGGACAATGCCTTATCTAACTAACCTACTTTCTAGAAGGAAGGCAGGCCACCAGGTCCTCCCAGTGGTACTCAGATTATGCCAGAGCTGGGAATGACTAGAGCAAATAAAGCTAATCCATTTCCCTTTAAAAAAAATCATCATAGTTATTTAAGAAAAGGGCACACATTTCACCTAGGCATCCAACAAACCTGGTCCAGTGCCCAGTGATCAAAACCTTTGTTGTTGGGTGACAGAGTATATTGACCTGCCTCTTGGCACCAAGTGGCCTCACTAAAAGCTAAGGCTTCTTACCTGCTTTAGTCTGAGGAAGTTGCTGGGAAGTGTGGTCAGCAGCACCCTCTCTTCCAGTCCTGATTGCAGCTCTGGACTCTTGCGAGCACACTGAGCATTCAGGCTGCAAGCTGGAAGGAACCCCAAGCATTTGGTCAGGAAGAGCCAGCGGATTCCAGCTGGCCCATGCACTATGCTTTGAAAATTACCCAGATGAACTGATTTTGTGGAGAGAGTGGGTGGAGAGGACTCCAGGGCCACGGAGGAAGATTCAGCCTTGCTGTCCTTAATCACGAGCAGTGTGAGCTGGAGAGGATCTGGGGCTGGCTCTGCAGAGTATATTTGCTTGGCTGAGCGCCATGGGGGATGACCCAGCAGGAAGGCACGCCATGCTGGTTGGCCCTGCAGGCCCCTCACAGCTGGTACTCTGCCTGAGCATCGCCTGGGTTGTGCCCAAGAGACACTGGCTTGGCCAGCGGGGGCACCGGAGAGGGTGCGCACATCAGGCTTGAAGTCTGAGAATAGTGGCTCCTGTGGACCTGTAAAGGCTGCTTCAGAATGCAGTGGCATCCCTCCAAACATAACTTGGCTTCCTGATCTCCCTGTGGACGGACGGACCGAGTCCTCTTGGCCCCCTGCCCTGGCGTGTTCTTGGCACAAGCTGATTTTCTCTATCACTTTTGCCTCAGAAATAAATCTGGTCAGTGGCTTAGCCATGCTGTAGGGTGAAAAGTAGTGCGCACATGTGCATAGTTTTTTTTTTTTTTTTTTTAACTCAAGAAACATCAAAAAAAAGGAGAATATGAGCATGTTCTCTCTTGATTCCACCACCTCCTGGGGTCACATCCAAATTCTCCAAAAATACAGTCACTGCACTGAGTCCTTACTGTCCTAGCTAGGTCCCTTTCTCACCTCTGTCTCCTGTCTGGATCCAGTGATTTTGCGTCTATTCAGGAGGATGGACTGATTCAGGCTCCGGTTAGACAAGCATTTAATTATGACTTCTCAGGGTACATTTCCTGAGAAACCTGAGTTCTTCTGAGCCCCCCGCCTCATCTAATCTGTGCTATTGGTATGCCCAAGAAAGAAGCCACATCTTTCTGGTAGGGGCAACATTATCTCAAATCAAATGCCAGATGTGGGTAGTATTCTCATATTCAGTCAGCCAGCAGAGAGTAAACACAGAGCCAGAACCAGGAGTAGGGAGTGGGTTTTCTGTTTGATGCTGAGTTTTTTTTTAAAGGCAAGATTTAACAGTAATATATGAATGTAATTTATTTTTTGGACAAGCATCCTCGATTAGGTTTCACATTCAAAATATAAATTGGGCTTAGGAAACATTGATGTTTATTTTAAGCAACTGACCCTAAGAGATAAAAATAAAAAGGAAAAAGGAAACAAACTAAACATGTTACTCATAAGTGATAGGATATTTTAGTTATTTCTCACAGATATTTTGCAGCTCTTCCATTTCTGGGGAATACTCTGGAATCTTTCTAGTGTGGTCAGGCCATAAAAAGCTGTCCATGCTTTTTATGTTTTGAAAATACATGCAGACAACCCCCTGGCATGCATGTGGAGCCAGCACTCATCGATGGCATGCACAGGCCTGGCATGCTTGCACAAATGGTTTCGTGCTGGACCTTGCCAGAGCAGCCCTGTGCCTCCATCAGGATGTGTGGAGAGACAGAGCACACAGGCTTTCCATGTTAGTCCTAGCAGACACAGCCTGGAGGAGGAGTAGTTCTCAGTGTCCACTTTGACAAATAAGGCTCAGAAGCACCTCTGAGTTCAGACCTGTTTCGTCTAAGAAAAAGGAACAGTGCACCCTACAGCGTAGCTAATTGCTCTACAGAATAGACTACCCCAGCCTGCTTTCACACCAGGGTGTCTCAGTTTTCTTGAATTCACACTCATATCCTGGTCTGGGCTCTCGCCCTCATCTCACAAATGACAGCAAAAAATTCGAGCGTGATAATGTGCTCATCTCCTGTAAGACACTGAAAGCTGACCGTTCCTTGCATGTCCATGGAGCAGAAGCAAAGCTGATCACCTGGCACAGGAGGTGGACGGCAGATCAGGGAAGCTGCGTGCCAGCCCTGGCTGCACTTTTGTGTGCTGATCCTATGGAAGTCACTCTGCAGGGCTGTGCTTGCTGCCTTCCTGCCCCAAATCAGAAGGCTGAATGCTGCTCCTTGTCTTCTATTGTCTTTGTCAAACCCACCGACTCTTTCCAGAAACAGATATTTAATTATTTTCTGCTGTTCCGTCTGGAACATACATCAGCTGGCTGTGTTCAAAAGCTTTTTCCCTCTCTAGGAAAATAAGGAGGGAGTTTTCTAACAGGATCTTCTGTGAATGGGTGTGTGTGCGTGTGTGTGTCTGCATGCACTCTGTATCCAGTGTGCAGGGAAGACTGTCACATCGACCTGGCATTCAGCAGTAACAAAGCTATTCAGTTACTGTTCCAAGCTTAATGTGCCCTATCTGTTTGAGCACATTTAGCTGTCACTTCTGCTCTAGGTGCTATCTAGATCAGTTATGTCTAAGGTCAGAAATGCTCTAGACTGATGTGAGACTGCACCAGGCTCCAGCCTGTGCAGTCAGAGATAATCACGTTGGTATGTCAGAATAGGTACTATAGGAATATTTACACCATAGCTGTTGGCAGAAACTAAGTCAGGGCTTAATTGTTTATTGAGGTCGGGTGGGATTGTTTTCCTTGATTTTTTTTTTTTTTTTGTTGTTGTCTTGAATTGAAAACTGATTATAATATTAATGTAGATTAAATTGAATAATATGCTCACATCCATTACATTACAAGAGTATAAGTAATTGAATTGAAACAAGGATTATTCAACTCAGTGTTTTAAATAACAAGTTATTCATTTTGCTAAAGAAGTTGCTTTTGCCACTGATGAATGAGTGAGGTACGAAAATGTGTCTGTCTTCATTATTTCTCTGTCATTGTCCTTGATGAACTTCAGTTTCACACAGTCCTTGGAGCCAAATGTGCTCCTCAGTGAGAATCATAACTTAGCCATGAATACAAAAGTTTAGCACAAGCCACTGAAAGTATTCGGGGAGAACCAGTTGTCTGTGTGCAATTTATAATAAAGGATATTTCATTTTTAAATTAATAAACTATTTATATCCTTTATATTAATAAAATATAGAATGTGTACATTTGCGTGTTTGTGCACATAAAGCAACTTTTGGAGAGTTGGTTGTGAAACATGTACCAGAATAATGGATTTGCAAGGACAGAGCTCAGGGGTAGATCACTAGACTGCAGAATCTTGGGTTTGCTTCAGTCATCTAATGATTAGTGACCTTTGTGGAGATTCATAACATGTAAAATATGTCTGTCCCATGTCTTGCTAGCATGTCCCATGTCTTGCTATGTCTTGCTAGCATTGTGGCAGGCATGTCCCATGCCTGCCACAATGCTAGCAAGATGGCAGGTGTGTGTTTTATTTCTAACTGGCCTTACCATTAGGATGATATGTGCCAGCTGCCAGTGTGGGTCACAGACCCAGCCAGCGTGCTGAATTGCTTAGGTTGGATCCTCAACCTGCTGATATGTGGCTCCATGGTATGACCTTTCATAGAATAAAAACCTTCTATGACTAACCAGGTTCTTTTCTTCTTGATGTTTACCTCCCTTCCAACATGCTACACAGAACCTTAAACAGCACAGAGGTCAGCTGCCATCAACATCAAGGCAGCTTCTCTTTTTCCCACTCACTCTGTCTCCAAGTACAGTCAGTGACCGTTTCTGTCCCCCAAAGCCTGTTAGCGAAGTTTATACTGATGCCCTCTGTCCAGATACCCTGTCCTTTGAAGCAGGATTTGAAACCTATTGAGAGCTCTGAAATGTTGCAGGCCCGATATATCTAGGCAAAACCCAGAGGGAGCAAGATAGCATGTTGCTGTCCTATGGGAAAGACAGTAGGACTTGAGAGACCTCTGAGATGGAACAGTGGCCCAGAGGTCATCTGTGCTCCTGAGAACCATGTGTTCTGCCTCCAAGGCCTGGTGCCTACACACAATTCCCAGGTCCTTTGAGTAAAATGGCTTCAGAGTGGTTGCTGTACCTCTCAGCTTACATATCCTCATATATTTCTTGTTATTCTACTTGAGTGCTGCATTCAGACAGAGGTTGCCAATAAAGTTTATTGTAGGAGCTAAGTGTCAATATCTGTAGTACCCCCCACCTAGGGTGCTTGTAATTAAAATGCCACAGATAGTCTGGGAGAGGCATGAAAATTTGATGGCAAATTGATTTCAGGTTCATCTTGAAATTTGTCCTCAGCTGGACTCGATACTTCTGGCAGACGTGGGATAGCTTTTGTCAGAAGGGTCTGCTGGAGTGAGACAGAGGCATCTTGATCTGAATGTTAAGCACAACACGCTGTTTATGACAGATTATCTGTTTAGTGCTAACACACCCAGCTCCTTCACTGCGCACATTCTTTTCCATTGAATGAGCAAGATAGGATCTCATAGCTCCACTTTACATATGAAAGGAAGTTAGAGGAGACTTGCTGGGCATCAGGAATAAAGAATTTTAGAACACTAGCTTCAAAGCCAGGGTATTCTGCCCAATATTCTAAACTTAGAAATGGTACTTGTGTCTAATTTCAGGCAACTAGTGGTACAATGGTATTCAAGATAGTATAATCAAGATTATAGCTGCAAAGCATTTCCATAGAATAGTTTATATCCAGAGAAGAAGAAGAAGAAGAAAAAAAGCCATCTAAACAGGGGAAAAAAAACCCTCAATATTTAATATTATAAATTGCTGGTTTCTGTAAACTTTCATTTATGCATCATGTTATAAAAGCCATTATCTTTATGTATTGTTCATACAGAAATGCACTATGGTAATACAATTTTAAAAGTATGATTGTTTTCAGAATTTAATTTGGAAGAAGTTAGAGGCAAAAATAATATTGAGTTTTGAATGCTTCAGATTTTAAAAGCGTGTTGTTCAGTATGATTAAATATGTTCAAGAATACTCATTTTACAGTTTCAAGTTATCTGACAATTATATTTACTTAAAAACCAATATATGATTAGAAGTAGATTTAAGAGTTCTCCAATTGAGTGCATGCACGTGTGCCTTCATTCACTCATTCATTCATTCATTCATTCATTCATTCAATCATAAAATGTGAATTGAGCCTCTCCTACTTGCAGCATAAAACTGGGCAAGGAGAGATTCCTAGGTGGGACCCTGGCTGCACTTCTATCCCATATTACCATGCAGTTATGTACATGTATTAATTATTTTTTCACAAATGCTTGTCCTAGTGATGCCGAACTCAGCAGGATTCGCTTATAAATAATAGAATGTTATTACTTCATGCCTTTGAAATGAAATTTGAGACTGGTACTGGAGCAGTCCCTCCACTTCCTGATGTGCCCTGTGCTTGGAATCGCTGATAAGGAGCTCACATCCCCACTTCCCAGTCTCTCCCTGGCAGTCCCAGGGGCTGGGCTCATCCTTGGAAAGAGCCCAGCATATGTTCTGGGGTCATCACAGCTGCTCCTTTGCACATTCAGGAGATATTTATGGATCTTTTATTAGGACAGGTTTTATGACCAAAGATTAAAAGTTAAAGTTAAATAGTAAAAGTAATGAACATATTCCTTCAGAGGTTCCAACTGGTTTGTGTTTTCATTCCCTTCGTTTGTCATGGCCCATTGAATTTTGATGACAGCATTAAAAAATGCCTTGAATCATTTTTGGAAGGAGATAGGATACAGATTGACAAATTAACAAAGTAAGTTTCGCCTCGCAGATATGAACGTGCACCTTCTGTATCAGTGGGAGGCCGTTCTCTTAAGATGTGGAAAGTGTACGTGGCAGCTTTAACAATCTCAAGAAATACCGTGAACAATATTTGACACAAATTTAATTATTTGGTCATAGGAAATAAGCACCGCCCTGGTGGGAATGTGTGAGAGGAGTGATCAAGGGAAAATGACCCTCCTTGAGTCCAGTCAAGGGGGATCATTTGCTGTAGCTTCTCAATTATCTTACCATAAGGTGTTTCCTGTTGGGCAGTGACCTTGGTTCAACAGAAAAGCTTCATTTTATGTTGAATCAATGATCCAGAGGATGTAGTAAAACAGCAGCAGGGCCTCAAATTGTCCAGGAATCCCATTGATATTTGTGGATGCACAGAGCTAGGGACAGTGATTCTGTGGTCACAGCTATTTCAGAAGAAGCCGCACTTAGCAAAGCCTGCAGTGGTCAGTGTCTCCTACCTTGCCGGAAGGGGAGTGAATGATAGTGTTTTCTAAAAGTGTTTGTATTTTGTGTTTGTTGCTGGCCTTATACAGAATACCCAGAAGACAGAAAGTGCTAATCGCTAAATTTATTTTACCATTTTGTTCTTCCTTTCCTTTGGTCTGTTTACCGTCTTGTGTGACCAACCTTCTTGGGAACAGCCACTGTGAAATTTGTGTCACTCTCATAAGCCTCAGACAAGTCCTGCTTTGCACAGAATTGGAAAGAGTGACTGAGTGTCAAATTCTCTCAATGTAGTATTTTTTTAAAACTTGTTAAGAGAGTGACTTAAGTCAACCCATAGTGTCGTTAAATCATTTACAGTGATTTTTACTGAGAGCTCTCAGATAGTAGGAAGAGAAAGAGGGTGACTTTCTGATATAGTCCATCTTGTTAGAACATTGTGAAAAGAGCACATTTTAATATCTTTACTACTCCACTTGCTTTGACTCCCTCCTTTAGTAATTAGATAATTATGTATAATTAGCACATTAATTATGTGCAACAGCTGTAGTGGAGTGTGTGTGTGTGTGTGTGTGTGTGTGTGTGTGTGTGTGTGTGTGTGCAACATCCTGAAAACAGCATGTAAGTTCACTCCTAGTCCCATGAACATTTTTCTCCTGTCATATTTTTGCCATAAATTTGCCCAGCACAGAACGTATGTGTACATACATAGGAATCCCTGCATATGTATAGTACTTACATATTCATGTGTGGAGGCCAAAGCAGTGGAGAAATAGAAGGCAGTGAAGTTGCAGTGTCCCTGACCTCTTCGGGGCCACTGCGGTACATTTGGAGAAGACATCATTACCCTCCCACCCTGGCTGTGGTTGCTGGTGACAGCTCTCGTAGCCAGGGAAGTGCACACAGTTACTGCCTGTCCCAGGGCCAGACGGGACCAGGGGTGATACATTACAAATAATGCATTTAATGTTGGCAAAATTCTTCTTATATATTATTAAATGGAACAAGGAGTTCTGAAAACAAAGTGTGTAGAGGGTAGTTTTCTGGCTATCTAGAAGTACAGGCACAGAGAATAGATCATGCATAAGGAATGTCACTCCAGGTTGTCTGCCTGCTTCCTTTCCTGTAAACCACTGCTCAGATGATTCTCATGCCCCACTTACCCTGCCAAGGCTGGCAGCAGAGTGTGAGCCAGGTGACCATAATCTGTGTTCAGGGAATTGTAGACATATTTGTCAGTTGTCTGTCATTGACCACTTTCTGAAATGAATTTGTCACTCCTATAGTTAAGGGGAAAATGTCTCAGATCGTGTGCAGGGGTAGTTTCTAAATTCAGCATATGTAGGGAACTCATAGTAGTGGGCCTATGAACACTTGTTTAGTTAAATGGCATCACATTTTCATTGGAAGGAACCGCTGAGGTGAGCAGCCCCCTCTTTTTATGTATTCATTGTAGGTGCCTTGCTCTGCGTGGTCATCATGGCCTTGGAAGCCCCCAGCGACTTCCAGGTGGCTGGGCTATATGCATAGCAGCAGGACCTTCAAAGGGGCTGTGGTAGAAGTAAGCAGGTTCCAAACTCCAGTCTCTAAGCAGACCCTGCCTGCACTGCGTGGGGTTGACCACTCCATAAGCTCCAGCATCCCGCTATCTCCTGTGCCGCTACCTTCCGCACCTGCCTCCGCACCTGTCTATCTCCATGGGCTTCGTGCCTGCACACTCAGCGTTTACTTCTGCCAGGTTCTTCTGTAAAGGTGGCTCTGCCGAGGGTGAAGGTCCCTTTCCAAGCAAGTCAGCACATTCACATGTTTTTAAAAAAAGGTCCTATTTTGGCCACCTGGTAAAGTTGAAGGACTTGTAGTGAACCATCCTTGGCAGACAAGAAGGTGTTGTGTGTGTGTGTGTGTGTGTGTGTGTGATAGCCTTCTCTGCACATCTCTCTGCTTTCCCTTGCCCTCCACTGCTCTTCCCTCCTCTCACATTCCTTTCCTTTCCCTTCCTTTCTTTCTCTCATTCATTCACATTTGTTCACAAATTCCAAGTGTGGCAGTGATCACCCCAGGCAGTGAACCCATGTAAAGGAAGTACAGTAGCAAAATTCCTAGTGTGCTTCTTCCTTTCCCCTGTCCCTTTCAAACTGTCTGTCTCTGCCAAGCGTGATTGTAGGTACCTGTCCATTGAGGCCCTCTCCACTAATCGCAAAGCTCTTCTAGCCATAGGTAGGCATCCCCACCAGGCATGGGCAGGCCAAGCTTTCCTTGTCTGTAGAGGCTGCCCAGGTGGCAGGCACACTGGACACCACTAGTCACTTGCTCACTCCGTAAGCAAAATGCTGTACACTTCCCCAAGGGTCAACAAACAGAGCTAACTCATTTCTTCTAAGACCTGCATAACATTGCAGGATATTCCATTCCTTTTTATTTTAAACTCTCATGTCTAGCGCTTTGTGGGCATTTGGAAGCAGTTTATGTGCTCACATTCTTTCGGTTTTAACATTGGGATGTTTAGAGTATTGTGTTCGCCAGGCTCCTGCCTCCACTCTTACAGATGACATCCTCTCTGTTTTCACATGTACCATTGCCTGATATTCCTCCAAGCCCTTCCTATGGGCTTGAAGAATATGTGTTTTTTCACTGGCTCAACTCTAGCTAAAATACTGTTTAACAGAATTTAAACATAAGGGTATTCTAATGCTACTTCTGTTTAAATAATTCAGAAGTCCATTGCGGTATGTCTGATACTTGGAGAAGAGGGGAGTGTTTGTGGTCACATCATGAACTAGAAGAGGGACTGTGCGACAGATGTTCAGTTGGGAGGTTGAAGGAGAAGCTGGAGATAACCATGCTCAGTAGCAGTGGTGCCCCGGCTTGAGCTGGCTTTGGTTGCCTCCTGGACACAGAAGTCTGATCCCTGAGATCCTTTTCCCTCGTCCTCAGGAATGGCGAATGTAAAGTGATTTTAATTTAACTGCCTTATTTGTTTGCCATGTAGAATTTTAAAAGTTTCGCCAAAAAGTCATACTTATGTCTGTTATTCAGTCAGGGCAGCTTTCCAAGTATGAAGCAGGTATCTCAAAATATTAAAATCATGACTAGCATTTAGAATAGCATGCATGATTCTTCTGAAATTGGCCTATCAATGAGCTTCTCATTTATTATTAAATTACTTTTCCTCAAACAAAAATATTTATCAGATATCACTTGCTACCCCCAAATCCTTTTTACTTTAAATGGTGGCATGTACCCCTTTATTCCTGATTGCCTGCTGTGCTTTATCATGTTAAGTGTCCACAGAAAAAGTAATAGGATGAATGATTGAAAACTGCCAGAATTGGAATTATTTCAAGCTATGTTAAAATATGAATGTCTTGTTCATCTCTGGACATAAGTATTCATGGCTGGGTATCATTATGCCATCAGAATGGATGTCTGCAGAGTTACGTGGGGTTCAGTGGGGATACAAATGGATATGAGTTCTGTAAACTGTCAGGCTGTGGCCTAGTGAGGGCAGAAGCTGTGACAGCCCCCTGAGCTCACCCAGGTGTCAAATGCCCTCCTCCCCACTTGCCATCCTCCACTGTGGAGCTTGAGGTGGCGAGACTGGAGGGAGCTGTGGATGGAGTCTGAGTGGGGACAGGTGCTTCAAGGGGAAGCAGGAATCACAGTGAAGATCTGCTTAGTGTGGCTTTCTGCTTTACTCTCAAGTGCTTTAAGAAGGTCACACATTTTTAAGACAAACTTCTGAGTGCCCCACTTTAAATGAAGTGACAAAGCTGCTTTGTTATTCTGCCCTTCAACCCTGGGTGGGTGCATGCCTATGACTCTCTGAGAAGGGGAACAGAAAGGAGGGCCAGCCTCACCTTTCAGTCCCAGGACCTACAAGCAGCATCCTTAGATACCTTGAGCCTCTGTTTCTTCATCTGTTGCATAGGAACTTTAGCATGCATTCTCCATTATTCCATTCCCATTGTTGCAAGTCTCCCCAGAAATGTAACTTAAGGGTGCTAGGGGACAGGGTGTTTTAATCTGGGATCAGTATGTGGTAGCTTTTGCTGCTTTTGTTGTTCTTGCTAATGTTATCTTTACTTGAAACACAGGCCTCTTGGGAATTGTTTTAATTATTATTATTTTTCATTTTTATTCAAGCAGAACCTTGAGTTGGAATATTGGCATCACAGTTTACTAGGCTCTTAGATTTAATGCATTTAAGAAATACTGAATGCCATCTATTTACCAGGTACTCTTGCTAGGTCCTGGGAAACTGGCCAGCAGCACATAGCAAGCATTTGCTCCTGAAGAAAGGTCTGTTTCCTCCCTCAAGTCCTCTGGAATTTCGGGACTGTGTCTGATTCCTACCATAGATTTGATTTCAGGGCAGGGATTCCCTTTAGCTGCAGTACAGCAAAGTGTAACCTGTGGCTTCCCTGAGCGTGGAATGGCATTTTGCCCCTAGCCAAGGGCCTCATCCTCAAGTGCTATTGGGTCCTCACTTATGGGTGTCATGGGTAACAGCTGCAGAGTCAGAGAAGGTACTTTTGCATGTGGGGATTTGGACAAAATCTCCCAGATCACTGTTTTCTGAGCTGGATTTCTCAGCATTTAACAGTGGGTAAATTGCTAAGTCTAATTTTTTTTTTTTTTTTTTTTGTGGGACCAGGGTTCGAACTCACGACCTTGCAGTTGCCCAGCAGGCACTTGTGCCTCGGAGCTATCTCCCCAGCCCCTAAGCCTAATTTTTATTTAGCTGTTTTTCTAGTTAAATCTTACAAATTTACCAGCTATAGATAGGGAAGTACTTCTTGAAACAGGGATGATTTGCTCTACTTTTTAGCTCTGTGCCCCCTGGGCTTTGATACATACTTATTGCCTGACCTCAGCTATGTCTTCTATGAAATGAGAGGCGTAGCAGTACCTGCCTTCCCCAGTCCTGAGGATGAAGAAGACTTAGGCAAGGAATGCCAACCTCCTCTGGAGGGCTGCCCAACTGGGATTTCTCTGTATGGTCATTAAC
The DNA here is from genome assembly GCA_004027025.1 of Myocastor coypus. Classification (NCBI taxonomy): domain Eukaryota; kingdom Metazoa; phylum Chordata; class Mammalia; order Rodentia; family Myocastoridae; genus Myocastor; species Myocastor coypus. The sequence continues at coordinate 48,711 of PVJA010007861.1, forward strand.
AGTGCCTTACCATTCTGATAGTCAGATTTGAGGCAATCATTTGTACCACCTTTTGGCTTAGTTCTACCCTCTACCATGAACTGCTTCAAACTCTTATGTGAGATGTTTCTGTTTTTATAGTATAATATCCCATTCTATGTGAATGTAGACTTAGCTACATTCACACACACACTCACACACACACACACACACACACGCATGCACGCATGCACGCACACACACCACTCCATATATGCGTTTAGGGTTGGCTCTGATCTGAATGTGTGTATCCTCCAAAATTGCTAGGTTGGACTCCTATCTACTGTGTGATCAGGTTATAGTGGCAGAACATTCATGAGCGGGATCAGGGCCCTTAGTAACCAGATTGCAAGAGAACCTGACTGTTCCTACCATGCAAGAGTATAAAGAGAAGGTGCCATATGCAACCATAAAGACAAAATCCCCAGACATATGAGTGTGTAGATATCCTCACCTTGGACAGCCCAGCCCCCAGAGCTGGGTTGATAAGCTACTTATGTATGGTATAGTTGCCAAACAGAGCTTTTCAGATTTTGTCAGTTAGTCATTTTGCTTGATAAAACATGGACTCATTCTGTGTATATCACTTAGTATGTTGCTTTTCTTAACGAACAGTAGCATGATATTTTATACTTTGGGCTTTTATGTGATCATTCCCCACATCAAACTAAACTCAAGCTAAGAGATGAGTGTTCATTTAGTTTATAAGGATTTCTTTCTTCACTTGCAAACTAGCCTCAAATAGTGATGTAATAAGCATCCAGCTCACATGTCTAGACTAATGCCTTTGTTCCTAGGGGATGGGCTCCCAGGTGTGAGATTCACAGGCCAGACTTTAAGTTGTTAGAATGGATTCTTGTCATTCTAATGAACTGTGGTGAAGGGAGCCAAAAGCATGATAGCAACACTGAAGTCAGAGTAGATTCTTCGGATGTGAAAGTGAATGGTAATTAAAAGAAGGCACACTAAAAAGGGTAATTTGACCAGTATTTCGTAGCATTAATTGGTAACACTGTCTCCAGAACTTTTGATGCCATTTTGAAGACAGAAAAGCAGGTGGAATTTCTACCTGTTAGGCATATATAGTTTGCACTCACATAGTGGAGAGGCCCTAAAATTTTATCCTGGAGTTTGGTAAAACAAGAATAGCTGAGACATGCCACCTTGGATACCAAACCTAAATAGACGGTGCTAGAAGGATTGTCTGATGGAAAGGACACTGAGGCTTTTTCCCAACAGGGCTTGGGGTGACAGGAGGGCTACAGTTGATTAGTAGTGTTTGCTGTGGAAGATGGATTTGGTAAAAAAAAAAATATTGTGAGTCTGTGTATTTGCTGCTCCTCTGCCAGCAGGACTGTTCATGTTGACCAGAGGTCAGAGCAATTTCTGTGCAATGGGCCACTTTAGCATTCCAAGTCTCTGGAAGTCTAGCTTTTCTGAGCACAGAAAGCTCATGGAGACTTTTGGTCAGAGAGATGAGGTTAACTTAGCCATGATGTTAAGAAGCAGGAGGAAGAGCTGGTGAGATAGCTCAGTGGACTAAGTGCCTGCCTTATCAAGCACAGGGACCAGGGTTTGATCCCTACACCACATGCCAAACAAGTCCTGCCCATGGGCTTGCTGAGCAGACCACAGAGACTAGGTGTAGTGGTGAATGCCTGTAATCTCAGCACTGGGGAGGCTGAAAACGGGAGGATCATTATGAGTCTGAGCTGTGTAGTGAGACGCTGTACCAAGTACATAAAAAAAGAAGCTAATAAGCAGGAATATCCTGAACAGCTCAAAATAAGGAGTGGTGTAGGGATGGTCTTTGGGGTTAGTGGGCCTGGATGCGGGCCAGGGAGGGTGTTTGTTCCTTTAGGATTCTTTCGGCCTTGAAAAACAGAGTTCATTCTATTTATGCAGTGATGAAATAACTTTGTTCCTTATAAATTTGACAGCTTTTACATTTTAATGCTTTATCCCCACTGAAGCTTCAGTGACTATCTTGTTTATCTTCTCTGTTTTTAGTACTTTGGTGCCACCTTTTACTAGGAGTGACCTGGTGGTGATGGGGATATTCTGATAGATCAGAGAGGTACTGGGAGACAGGCGATGGTGATGGGGATATTCTGATAGATCAGAGAAGCGAAAGGGTTCGAAAGTGAGGCCAATGCTCCTATGCTCCTACCTGATGCTGTCCTACCACATGCCCCTGTTTTACACTGGGCTAAGCAGACCTTCAGGCTTCCTCCTCTGTGACATGGATGGAGCTCTACATGCATCACAGGATGCCAGGAAGGTCAGTGAACCTAATATGCAGTTATGCTTAAAGCAAACTCTGCTCAAGTGTCAACCAGAGAAGCAGCATGTCATACTAATTTCTGACTGTTGGTTTTCTCAGGATGTTTTACAGGTGTTCTTTTATTTCACTAGTGCAGGTTCAGAGTTTGAAAACAGTTATGGCAAGAAGGATTAAAGCTTCAGTTTTTTTTTAGGATTTGGTACTTTTCTCAAGGATTTTACCAGTTGTACATTCCTAATCTAGAAAGCTAGAATCCTGTACTCTCAACCCAGACTTTTTGTAATTCTGACATAGCAGAAGAGTTTGGGACTTTAGAGGATTAGTTTTGGTCATAACTAAACCCACATACAATGCAATTTAGTGTAGACCTGTGAACCTTGGTGAGTCTGAGGGTGGAGAAAGGCAATGAAGCATGCAGAAAATAGCTGAAGTTTTCTGGTGTTAGGGAGAATGAGCACTTAAAGACTGTTTTACAGTTGATTAGCAAACTGAGGTTCTGAGAAGATGAAATAATTTCCCCTGAGCCACTTTTAATGATCTGGCTGCAAACTTCTGTCTGTCTACACTCAAAACTGTGTTGTTTGTGCACACGTGCCCACAACACACACACACACACACACACACACACACACACACACACACACACATTCCACACATGACCAGAGGAAAAGGCTGATGAGAGAAACCTCTTTATTAAGAAAGGAAACTCTTGGGCAGATAGTTCAGCGGATTAAAGCACCTGCTTAACCAGAGGCAGAGGCTGGGGTTTGATCCCTGAGCCCCGCCCCTGCTTTTGGGAACCTGAAAACAGGAGGATCACTACAAGTCCAATCTGTGCAGTGAGACCCTGTAGACCCTTACTAAATTTAAAAAATGAAAAAAGAAAGTAAAGTCTATTTTGGGAGGAAGAAGAGTCAAAAGGCTGGCAAGATAGCTCAGTGGTCTAAAGTGACTGCCTAGGCTGGCTTAGGCAAAGCGTGGCAACCATCATTCAATCTCTGGCATCACATGCCAGACCAGGGAGTCAAGAAAGCTGGAAAGAACTGAAGTATGAGGGTCAGATTTTTACAACAAAACAAGAGGTGATTAAACCTAGATGGCGTGCTGGTTGGCTGAGACTTGCTATATGTTAACAACCAAACCAAATTCTCTGCATGTTGTGCCCCAGCCTGCCCTTTCCCCCTATGAGGTGGTGATTTCCAGTTTTTGGATGTTTCTATGTTGCAGTGCGATCAGTTGCCCACCTCCTGGGCTCTACCTGCCTTCTCCCCTCTGTTTCCGATGTCACTCTTCTGTGCTTCTTCAGAAGCTATTATATGACCTCCAGATCTCTCTTTGACTCCCCATATTACCATTAGAAGACATCTACGCTGGGAAATCGCTCAGTTCCTGTTTTTGATTAATATTTTATCAGCCACAAGAGGAAATGGTATTCTGTAGCAACACTAATAAGTAATTGAGCAGATGAGATGCTCTCACTAGCTTTGGTAAAAAGTACAGGCAAGGTTGCAGCTGCAGAGCTCCAACAAGCCTGGGGATGATAAAGTCATGCTTCTGACTCGAATAGGGTAGGGTCAACACCACCAGCATAAGCAGAAATTAAACACTTCTTCTTTTTTTTTTTTTTTTTTTGTCTTTTTGAGACAGGGTCTCGCTATGCAGTTCAGGCTGGCCTTGAGGTCACTTTGGTAGCCCAGGCTGGTCTCGAACCCGCACCAATCCTCCTGCCTCAGCCTCCCCAGTGCTGGGATTACAGGCGTGAGCCACCACGCCCGGCTTCAAACACTTCTTCTTTTAGGAACTATGCCTTAATGACCTGTATTTGCTAATGGTAGTAGTGGTAATAATGATAATAATAAAAAGAAAGCCACATATCCAAGGCAAAGGGCCTAATGTATTAATTTTTCATGGTGTTTAATATGTGCATTATGTGTAAATTTGAGATTATTAAATGGACAGCGGTAGATGGGGTCACCTGCCATACTCAGCAAATGCCAAGACCCCTGCTCACTCTACTATGCTCAGATGGTTCTGTGAGCGGGAAGTAGTAGAGCCAGCAGTGGCAGCACCATCCAGTAATTACCGAATCAGAAATGTTTGCGAAGCTGGAGGTCATGGGCTTAGTAGCAGCCCTAGTGTGGCCCCTTATGAATTTTAAATGTTTTGTGCTCTGTATCCGGGTGGGAGCACTTTGTTTCCCTCTGGACCGCCTGATGGGAGGGAGATTCTTCTGTATTTCTTTTTACTCTGGGGCGAATTATTTATTTATTTGTTTGTTTATTTATTTAGTAACGTGGCAGGGATAGCTTACAGTACCTGGACGTGGCCTCGCCATATCCCAGGCTTCTGTTTAGAGAGATACTTGGTTTTCCCTTACATACGGTATCCAGTGAAGGCATCTTATATACAACGCTGGGGCACTGGGACCAGCTGCTCTCAGGCCCCATGAAGGAGGCCTGGCTCTAGGCAGAGGCCTCAAGCTCAGTGCAGAGCAGGATTAGGGGTCAGAGATGGGAGGAGAGAACAGAGCCCCGTGCACAGGCTTCGGTGGTCTCCTTCCTCTCCGCTTGAGCAGCGTCCCTCTGGCACAAGCTGCCTTTCTTTAGCACGGCTCACTTAGACTGTGTTTCTCATTTATCATGTGGGAGATGGCATTAAAGCATGGTGATTCTAACTCATAGGGTCATCGAGTCCACATCAAATGGGAGTGTGTCTTAGCCTGCAAAATCCCCTCATAACTCTCTCATGTGTTTGGCCTGTCTCCCTTCTTCCTGTTGCTTTCTCTTTATGAAGGCACTGTTTTAACTGTTAAACTACTTCTAGTGTTGGGTTATAAGGGCCATTGAGTAGTGTGAGCGACATTGGAAGTATCATGGACGATTCTTTCCTGTGTAAGGCCCTTCCTGCTCAGTATCATTCTGTTGAAATCCAGCTTAATTAGAGACGCTTAATTAAATAGAAACCTCATATTTGTCTTTTAGTTAATGAATTATCACTACAACGAATAATATTTCAGATACAATAACAGAGGTTAGAAAACACCAGTTACTTAGTTTCTTTCAACTGTGCATATATTTTCTCATAAAGAAAAAATGAAAACTGTTTCCCTGTAAGAATAGTGCTTACTTGGGGGGCAAGACTGAGTGGTAAAATGTCCTGCCATGCCCACTGCAGTTAGCAGGGAGCAGGGACAAAGGAGATGCAATAATGTTGCCTCTTGTACCAAGGAGACCTCTCAACTTCCTCTCCTGATGGACAGCACTGTGCTGTGGAGCGTTTACCTGCCCAGAACCTGTCCCAGGCCACCAGTGCTGTGTCTCCACATGCTTCCCTCCCTTGTCTCTGCTTGCCTTGACTCCAACATGGGACCCCCAACCCCGATGTTCTGACTTGGGCTTCACCGAAAGAATTTGGAGGGTGCACAGCATTTTAAGATCAGTCTGAGGAAAAGACACAACTTATCCCTCCTAAATGCAGATATAAAATCACATAAGCATGATTTATCACTTGATTGGAACATTATATTTTATGGTCCTAGAACTTGTATCATTCTATCTGCCTCTGACATCCACTGAACAGCTCTGCCTTTTGTGAATTTGAAGAAAGCTTTCTAAAGAGTGTTTTGGCATGTGTCTACCACATAGCCCTAGTTATTGAAGGGTCTTCCAGGTCTGTACTAGAGCAGAGGAAAGTGATGTGGTGGAGTTGGGGATAGGTTATAGAGGCAGGCGCAGGAGGTCGGTGAGGCAGATGGAGGCTGCTTCTCACTGCTTCAGGCCCCTTCCTAAGAAGATGGGTTGTGAAGGCCCTGGTGGTTCTAGATCTCTGCAACCAATTTTACATCAGTAAATACTGTGGTGCTGACATTCCTCTGGCTATCATGATTAAGGACACTATTGTAGGAGTCTGATGGAAATGAATATTAAAAGGTATACATTGAAGTAGGAAAGTTTCCAGCCCGACTGCCTATACACTATGCTGAACTCATTGCAGATTGAAAATGTAGAATTCTAGCTGGGTTATTTGCTTTCTCTAGGCCAATTACCCCAACATAGACCGGACTGGTGTCCCCAAATGATTGCAGCTTCTACTCTGTGACCAAGTTATAAGCGTAGAATATAACCAGGTTCCATCTCTCTTGATTCCCAAGTGTTCCCATATCTAGGCCCCCGCTGGGAGCAGAGGGCAACAGAATCATGTGGGTCTCCTCTGCAGAGAAAACATGAGTTGCAGGTGGCAGTGGTCTCAAGGTACACCCTGGGAAGGAGGGGCCCTTGGCACTGGTGGGTTTAGAAAGACATGACCAAGACCCTGCCTTGAGAGATCGGGGGAGAGGCAGATGTACAGATGATCCCATGTTCGCAGGCCCTGGTGTCTGCCTGACTGTTTTTCCAGACTTTGCCACCAAGCGCAAATTTAAATGTCAAATGTTAAGAATGGCAAGACCCCAGATGCTGAGCATTAACCTCCTTTGTGTGCAGTTGCATTGGTCACCCATGTGCCAGCCCTAAATCCCAGGAAAGCTCATCCTAGGAGAGGACCCCTGGGAACACTTTCAACTGATGGCTTTCAAGAGTCCAGATTATAAGATCATACTGTTAATGAAAAGCTTTTGCTGTAGAATACAACACATGGTCTATTCTTATTTCAGAGTGAGGTTATAGCTACGTCAGCTATGAACCCATCCTAGTCTTGGGGTATTTGATGTATATGACAGTGTGCACACTTCCATCAAAATGCAGAGTATGCATTGTCACCAGGTGTGGTATAGTGGTTGTAAATTACCCTTAGGCAGAACTGATTTAAAAACAGGAATGAAAGCCTTCACACAATCTGAGGGTGACTTTGAGTTCTACTCAAACTTTATGGTGGTTCTCGATAGTAGAACCATCTTTTCACTTAGTTTGTATCCCTTAATCAGTCTTAAGTACATATAACTATATATTTCATCCTCACCAAGCACTATAGAGCACCCTAACTCCTTTATAAAATATCTGTATTTTATTACATTTAATCTTTATAATAGTCACTGAAGCTGTTCCTTCGTGGTTTTTGATCAGGCAACTTTGCCTGCCAGAGGTCATTTGGTAGTGTCTGACTGTATGGCCAGGGAATGGGGAAGAGAGGGTTGCAGATTGAGGCCTATTGTACTGTGACTGGCCTAAGTGCACCAGCACACGCAGCTCGTGCTGCAAAGAACCATGGAAACTCTGCCCTCTTGTGCAAAGATTCAGTCCCCAAGTTTTATCTTGGGACTAGGATGTAAGGTATGGAACTTCTAAGCTGTGCTGTCTTCAATCCTTATTTACTATGGGTAATTAGAGAAGAATTAACAGCAGAAGATGGTGCGCACCAATACCCATCTCCACAGCTCTTGTTCAAGGTGCTAATTAGAGTGTTTTGTCTCTAGTAAAAACAAGAGTCAGATTTCATGATTGATTCATGATCATTTTAAAATTAATGCTGCTCTTATCATACAAAGTAGTGGTAAGTGGAGGTAGGAGACTTTTTGCTCTGGGATACTAAGTCAACATTACAGTAAACACACAGTAAACCCATTTATCTCAGGCTTAATGCTTTGTTGTTTCTTCGTAGCACTTCTTAGATGCCTTTGGGCTTTTTAGCATTCTTTGGCGGTTGTAATTTATTAATTGATTTTTTAAATTTGGCTTGTTAAAATAAACTTTAGTTAGGGTTTTGTGAATAATTAAAAGGCCTGTTCATTTTTTAGTGTCTGGGTCTTCTGGTTCAAGGTCAGGGAGGGAATGAGGAGATGTCAGGAATGTGGGACCTGGAGGACCTAGACTCTGCTTCCTGTCATCAAAGGGCAAAGACTTAGTTGTTCAAAACAGAATACTCTGTCATATACATTATAGCCTACAATGCCATGGTGAATAGCCTTTGTATATAATGAACCCTGATGTATCCTCAAGGAGGTAAACTGTCTTGCTGAATTACATACTTAGGATTTTCAGGCATGCTTTGTTTTGGTTTATATTTTATTAGCCTGTCTATTAGTTTTTCCGTGCTGTGCCATATGACTGACTTACACACCCAAGCAAGAGAGCCTATTAGGGTCTCACAGATTTCAGTCCATGGCCATCTGATCCAAGGTGAAAAAATGGCAGGAGGATGTGTACCACAAAATGCCCACATTTCTGGCTTTCATGGCAGCCAGAAAGCAGAGAAAAGGAAAATCCATGACAGGAAGGGAGGAAGGGGACAAAGACCAGATATAGTCCTTAGGGTCATGCTGCTGTGACCTACTTTGTCTGCATAGTTCCCATTTTCTAATAGCTCACTCAGCTCTGAAGGCTCCAGGGCCCAGATGCATCTGACCATCTCTCTAGCAGCATCTTAATGCAACAAAGTTGACAAGATGAATGAAAACAACTTGCTTTATTTTTTATTCACAACCCCCCCTTGACATTCTGTTGCAGCCCTTCAGTCCTATCTCAGGATAGTCTTCAAGTTATACTATGACATACATAGGACCATATAAGGGACCAGCTATATTTAAAGACTAGTTCTACCTATAACCTCAAGGTATGCATTGAACAAAAATAGCAGATGACACTATTCAGATCAGTTTATAGTTTTCAATCTCCTATGAGTATTGGTAGTATTTCTTGCTGACATCTTGAACTCATCACATCCTGAATTTAACCAGTTGCTAATGGAAGACACTGCTAATAATGCTCTTTCATATTTATTGCATGCTTATAATATTCTAGTAGCTGTGTTAAACCTTCTTAGAAGAGATTGTCTCACTGAGTCTTCGTAACACCATAAGCTGTGTGCAGGTTTGACAGGTAGAAAGATCCAGCTCAGAGAAATGATGTGCAGGCTTAGAACTGGGTTTCTAACTACTCTTCAGCCTCAAGTCATTTCCATATTGGTTAATTTGATCCTATTAATATTGCTTACATTTCAGTTTGCTTTCCTTCTTTGGAGCTTCTTGTATCTGGCGAGTTTTCCTTAGGTTCTCCATCTGAACTTAGGAATACTGAAACAAAGTTCTCCATTTGCTTTTATGCAAACTCTTATAGTCTTCAACCCTCACAGCTTTTTTCAGTGTTAGTAAAAGCAAAGAAAGCATTTCCATTCTCCTATTGGTTACTTCCAAAGATATTTCCTTTTATTTTTTCTTAGGAGTAGAGTCTTTTTCCTTAAGGTAGAATAGTCCCAGTGATAAATTATGTGCCTTTTAAAACAAAGCAAAGCAAAGCAAAACAAAACAAAACAAAACAAAACAAAAACCTATGCAGTACAATTGTGATTATTAGCATTGTTATCTAATCTTATACATTATTAACTCAAACTAAAAAATATTTTCTGTATTTTATCATAATTCTTTTAGTATTTCCCTGAAGTATGAAGTTGCATAATTAGAAACAAATTAGAGCCAATTGCTTAAATCTGACAGCCACAGTAAAGTTTAATCTTTCTCACCCTTTGCTACTCTACCCAAACGGTGGGAAATTGGTAAAGTTAGTAGTAAATAAATATTTATTTTGGCAAGAGGTTAATTAGGAACAATATCAGTAAATGCTAAACGGTATTTGAGGGTTAAAAGATAGCTGTTTTTTTCTTTTTTTGTTTTATGCTTGGGAAACTGTCAGAACTCTGAATATAGTTAGATTTATAATGCTTAGGCACTCACCATTCATCTCTCCCATTTGCTATAAGAATCACATTTTTATTGAACCATATTTTAATACTTGTGTCATTTAAAAGTGGAATCTTCAGCTTGGAAAATGTAATTTTATGGAATTTGGGGAAATCTCAATTTGCCATCAGATGAGCTGTGTTCAGGGCCCTGTCTTCACTTGTTTACCTTCTAACTAGTCGTGTGCTGAAAGCCTTGTCATTCTCGTTTCAGAAATGACAATTAGTGAGCCCTATGAGGGCTGTCTCTCAAGTGTTGGTCACAGGAGGATGAGGGCAGCTGAAATCATACATTGATGGGAGCTGTGTCCTTCAGTAGGCCCCCTGGAAGGTTGGGATAAGACCATCCAGGTACCTTTACAGGGAGCTTCTTGTGGGTGCCCCAGTGGCCCAACCAAGGCACAGTGTAGGCACAAGGAAATCCCTGATGCGTTCTCTAAAGTGTTGCTTTCTGGGGACTGAATTGGCTGGGAGAGAAGAAGAACAGTAACTGGACTGGGAAAGAATATTAGAAAGCATTTTAGGGGCCAGTGAGACAGCTCAGCAGTCTAAAGTACCTGCTTAGGCAAGCTTAGGCAACTGCAGGGACCGTGGTTCAATCCCTGGCACCACATGGCACTCTCAGGGCAGACTTAGCTAGCTGGAACATAAATAAATAATAAATAAAATTTATTTAAAAAGAAAGCATTTTATTGTTTATTTGTTTTTCTTACAAAAGTTACATGTTCTGTTAGGCACATCATGCTTTAACTTGTGCTTAACCACCCAGCAGAAAAGTTTAACCATGAGGCATAAAAGGTAAAGCTAGATTAGTATGCTGAGCTGTAAAAGGTTTAGATGAACAGCTTCTGACATTGCCAGTTCTGTCAATAATCCATTGCGATTATGGAATACTGGACTATACATACAACTACTTTCTCTTAGTTCAATGAGAAGAAATTTAATGTACCAACAATGACTAGAAAAATTATCATGTCTATATCCTGTCAAGGACAACAATATGCATGGTATCAGTTATTGGGAATGTACTACTAACGTGTTTTTGAAAATGCCACATTATTATTTCTTATTAAAAGAAAAAAATAAAGCAAATATGTTTATTTATTCATTTTTCTGTATTTAGGACATTATCTACAGTGTCTACAGAGTCTCGCTACATAGATTGAACTCATGCTGTTTCTCCTGTTTTCAGCCTACCTAGTGCTGGGATTATAGGTGCCAGGTACCACACGCACTCTCATTTCCCATCTCAGCATGCCTCGTGGGTGGGCTGTTACTGCAAGCTGAGGATTGAACCCGAGGTGCTTTAGTTCCCTGATTTATCAGGCCAGCCCTTAGAAAGCATTTCATATTTATTTATTTATTTATTTATTTATTATTGTCTTATTGAGACAGGGTCTCACTGTGCAGTTCAGGCTGGCCTTGAGCTCACTTTTGTAGCCCAACCTGGTCTCGAACTCACATCAATCCTCCTCCCTCAGCCTCCCAAGGAAAACATTTTAAAAGTGCTATTTATACTCAAAATGAAGTTATCATCTATCATCTAGATTTGAAATTCTCTATCAGTAGTTTTATTGCTTTCTGTTTCTTTAAAATAAACACAGTGCCAAATATATATATACATATATATATATATATATGCAATTTTAATGTCAATTAAAATAATATAAAACTTAAAATATATTTTAAAAAGGTATCATTGAAGAAAATAAATGAAAATTACTGGTATTTTTCCTTCTCAACTCGTAATTCAAAGAAGACAATTATGCTCCCTCATTTCCATTCTCTTCCTTGCCCTGGTATGCTTATTTGTTGACCTTTAAGTATAGAAAAAGTTCCTAACGCAGGTCAGGATTTCTCCCCACTGCCAAGCAGTTGAGGGTTACTTTAGGATAAGGCGAATTGAGCTAAGGAAGATGAACCTTTACTATTGGACCATAACCCTTGTTAATCCTCCCAGATTTCAGCTGAAGTTTTGGCTTGTTGGTATAGGAAATTTCCAGGACAATCTATTTGAATCATGAGTAGCTGATTTGAAAAGGTCATTGTGCCTTCAGACTCCAGCTTTTCCTGTTACATGTCTGTTTTCTAAACACACTTTTTCTCAACCGATAAAGAAAAACTAAGGTAATATAATGATCTACCAGTCTGTAATGCCAGTATTAACAATGGAAAGGACTTCTTTTTGGGTGCTACCATGGATGATAATAGCCTCAACCCATGGCAGTGATCAGTCATGGAATGCTAGTGCACAGTTATTGTGTATGCAAATCATGTAGCAAGAACAGAAAATGCTTGAGATGGTTTTTTAAAGAGAACGCTGCACATGAAACACATAGTACAGGGCTGTAAGTTATGGGTGCACACACTAATATTTAAATATATATACTGGCCAGTGTAATGAAGTTAGTCCATGTGGATCAAAAGAATGCTTAACTTTAACAGTCAAAATGCTGCATCCCCTTCTCCAGGAAAATGACCTTGATCTCTTTTATTTTTCAAATTTGAATTCCAGTAGGAACTAGTTAGAGGTGCTTATTAGAAATGCCAATTTTTCATTTCACTCTGGAACTCTTTAGTCTAAATCTCTAGATCTCAATCTTTTGTCAAACCATACATCTGTCTATGCTGAGTTTGAAACTCACTGTTCTCTGGGAATTCCTTGTCCTACCCTGTACCAGTCCATATGGAATCTCTGCAAAGAAATGAAGAGAGGACAGTTAATGCAAGCACATATCCTACTTTAACCTCTCTCATCACCTTAAGAATATATTTATTGTCCCTTTCTTCATCTGGTTGTCAAATCCCTGTGACCACGGCCTGTAGCTTGTAACAGAGATATCTGTTATGCTGCTTCTTGCCTGGGCTTTAACTTCAACTTTCTGCTGTCCAGCTTGGACCACAGTATTTGCCTTAATTCTGGATAATTCATCCTTCCCCTTTTCATATTCTAAAAATCTACCTCATAACAAACAAGTTTGCCAGAAAACAGGATACTCAACTACATGGTATAGACACTGTAGAATTTCAGTTTAATGGATTATAAGGGCTGAGGAGATAGCCCAGTGGCCTAAGTGCCTGTCTAACAAGTACAAAGACCTGAGTTCAATCCCCAGTTAAAAAACAAACAAACAAACAGGGCAGGGGGGTTAATGGATTGTGCCTTCATTCTAGAGGATGGAAGAAGAAATGGTCATTAAAAAATTGTTGTGCATGTTACTAGTTTGTAATGCTGTTAATGAAACTATATGATATTTTCATGCATCCATTTATTCATACAAATGCTTAATGTGAGCTTTAAGCAAGCATTGTGCTGGCCCCTTGAAGTAGTGAGATGAATGACACAGAACAGACCCTCACTCTCATGGGATTCCAGTCTGCTGCGGAAGGCAGATGCTAATCAAATGACCTCCTATGAATAGTGGAGATCTTAACTGGAGAAGTAGCCTTTCAAAGGTTCAATTGGTTCCTGATAACACAGAGCATTTAAAACTAACCTGAATTCAGGTAAAATGGAAGAATTCATGCTTAGATCTCTGAATGAGAAATTTCTTTTCTAAAGGAAGTTATTTTTAGCTCATAGAGATGAGTCTTAAAATTTCTCTGCCACTGTTTATTTTGGTATGTTTCCTGTTTTCTCCACATGATTCTTCAATCACTTTTGCATTTAGTACTTAGAGATAGGTACACAGTGTGATTGAAATGTTTTCCATTTTGTTGAGGAATGCCTGTCATTCTACCCATGACAACTCCGTCATTGCCAGAGTGTAGGTTTGGCCTGTGTGCGATTTCTGATACTATTGTGATGAACACCTGATTCAGGAGTCTTGCTCTTGTCTCAGAAACCAACAGGAAGAGTCAAGCCCTAGAAAATGGAGCTTCTAGCCATTCTGAGCCCATGTACCTCAGGTGCATTTTGAGACCCTGTGCACCACAGTCTCCCACTTTCCTGGGTTGGATAGTACCATCCAACAGGATTGAGTAAGAGGGCTGCCCTTCTAGCTTTGTACAATTGTGAAATCAGCATGACAATAAAACCACATGTCTGTCTTCGTTATTTTCTTGTGATTGAGGCAAAATACGAAACACCTAGAGTTAAAGGAGGAAAAGTTTATTTTAGTGCATTGTTTAGAGAGGTTTCAGTCCATAATCAACGGCCTCAAGAGTGTTAGGTATAGTAGAAGGGTATCACAGAGAAACAGTCCATGGCAGGGCAGGTGGGAAACAGCAAAGCCCTAGCAGCAAGTCTACCTACTCTCTCTTTATATTTTATTCAAATGATAAGCCTGTTGATTGGTGCCACCCTCATCCAGGGTTGGTTTTCCATTTTCTGGAATCAGAACTATGCTAAATCTATTTAGTTACCACACCCTCATTTTTATTTTTATTTTAAAAATTTTGTTATTTTTATGTATTTGGTTGTTACATAGTTTCACTACAGAGCTCAGACTCATGGTGATCCTCCTGCATTCAGCCTCCCCAGTGCTGAGATAACAGGCCTATGCCACGACACCCAGATTCTGGGCAGTTCAGGGTGGGACTAGCATGGCATGTGGTGCTGGGGATCAAACTGCAGTTCCTGTGCTTTGCCTAAGCTTGCCTAACCAGGCACTTTAGTCTGAGCTATCTCTCTGGCCCCTAGTTACCACACTTGCTTAATTGTGGCACCACACATCCTATATCCAGCCACCTTTGAAAAGTCCCACCTTTAAGTGCATAAGGTCTTGGGGGTCATCTAAATGCAAACTGTAACAATGTGTCTTTGCTATGCAGTGGGCAAAGTGTAAAGTTTAAACCACCTTCCCTGCTGGCTTGTAATGTTGCTGTCTCTGATGAAGGCTTGAAAATTGGTTCTGAGAAGCACATTTAAAGTTTTTCAAAACTAGTTTTTCTTATTAGTGGCAATGATGATTGGGGTCTTTGTTTTTTGTTTATTTTTTCATTTATCAGACACCGTGGTGCATAGCTGTAATCTCAGCATTTGTAAAATTTAGGCATAAGGCTATGAGTTGTAGGCCAGCCTGGGCTTTATAGTGAGTTCAAGGCCAGCCTGAATTACAGAGAGAGAGAGAGAGGTAGTTTGTGCCCGAAATCTAGGCACTTGGGAGGCTGAAAACAAGAGTTACTATGAGTCTGATCTACATAGTAAGACCCTGTAGACTCCATAGAACCTGTCCTAAATACAGAAAAAAAAAATCAATATCAGAATTTTTACTTCAGGAAGTATACATGGAAAAGAAGCTAGATGGGATTTGAAGCAAGAAGCTTATGTGCGCTATAGCCCTTTTGTGGCTTGAAGTTGACACTTAGGAGTTACTGTGATGTAGGTGATGCACTTGTGCACTGGTACCCCATTATCAGCTAGCCAGCTGGCAAGGGGTTCAGGGTTGTTAACATAATGAGCCCTGCTCCTCCTCTGAGCAAGCAGAGGATGTCTGTTCATCATGCACTTCTGATATCTGGGGCTCTGGATGAGTTAGAAGCATCGCCAACTTCGTCACAGTTCCCATAAGTTGCTCTGCACATTTCAAAGAGTTTTGGGCACATGAGAGGTGCCTAGGTATAAATGGGAGAATCCTAGGTAGACGAAGGCAACCTCTGGTCTCTCTACCCTTTGAAAGTTATCTTTCTGTATCTCTTTCTCCCACATTCAGCTTTAGCTCCATCCTTCAGGTCTCAGCATAAATATTATTTCTCATGAAAGTCTTTCCTGGCATTGGGAGACAAATCTGGGGGGTCCCTCCTGAGTGTTCCCTGGGTTCTCTAGATCCTTATGATTGCTCTTAGAACAAGTAGCACTCATGGCCTGTCTACATTTTAGTCTTTTCCTTTTGCTCAAGGAGAATAGGCATGTATCTATTTTGTTTGCAGCTAGAAACTAACAATGAGTAAGATGACAGCACAAGAGTAGTCATTCTACAAAAAACAACCCAACATTGAAAGGCAAGTTCTTGGAGAGAAAGATGTAATTTAGTGTTATAAACCAGGTCCCTTTGGGAAGGGAATCATTGAGCTAAAAGGAATTTGGGGGTTCCCATACAACTCAGTAGCAGACTGCTTGCTCTGTGTGCCAAAGCTCTAGGTCCAACCTCAGCACTAAAAAAAAAGTAGTGGAGGAAAGAAAGGCTATCACCATGCACTAAACTAAAGCTGAAATGGATTAAAGATCTAAATATTAAAAGAGAAACCTTAAATGTCCTGGAAGAGAAAGTCGGAGAAAAGCTTGATGATATGGAGATAGGGAAAAAATTCATGGACAGAAATAAAAATGCACATTTAACACTTGAAAGGATCAACAAGTGGAACCTCCTCTGGCTAAGAAGTTTTTGCACTTGAAAAGAAATTACCGGTTCCAGTCCCAACCGAATCCCAGCCGGTAGCACAGCCCACGCATCCGCCTCTGGTAAGCTGCCTGCGCCCCTCTGCCCCGCCTCTGCGTTCCTGCAACTAACTTCCTGTTCCAGTCCCGACCAAGTCCCAGCGGGTAGCACAGCCCACGCGTCCACCGCGGGCCAAGCTCCAGCACCAAGCCCATCAAACATCTCATCTGGCAACAGATCTGGTCCACGAGCCCACCAGGACTACTGAATCCCAAAGCTCCACCTCCACCTACAGACCACATCCACCGGGATTCACAGAAGCTATCAGCCACAGCTCCAGCACACAGTCAGGAACCTCTGTAGAGGAACCAGCTTAGAGTCTCCAGACCAAACGCCCATAGACACAGCATAACACCGCCAAAGTGCAGAGGTCGCTTCCATACAAAATGATAACAACAAGGAGTAGGAGGCAATCTCAGGACCCGTGCCCACCCAAACCAAATACAGAAGACAGTATCATGGAAGAAAATAGGAACCATACAGGTGAAACCTCTGAATTGGTAGCATCTGAGACAGACACACAAGTGCAGAAACTTATAGAGCAACTGAGATCAGAGATAACATCTGAAGTAAAAAAAGAAATACATGAAGTGGAAAAACGGCTGGAGAAACGTATAGAGGACATCAGAGCAGAAATAATATCTAAAGTTGACAAAAACATGCCTAAATCAATAGCATCCCAAGTAGGGGAACAACTACACAAAAGTACAAAGGAGAACAGAACAGAAATAATCTCTATATTAGAGAGAGAAAGGATAACCATAATGACAGACTTCAATACTATTAAAGAAGCCATTGATAAAAAATTAGAGGAGAATAGAAAAATGATGGACTCCCTGACGGAGCAATATAGGAAAGACATAGATTGCATGAAACAGTTCAAAGAGATATACAAGAAAATAAAACCTCGATCACAAGTTGGCAGAGCCAAATGAACGAAAATGAAGATAGAGTTTCGAACCTTGAAGACACAGTTGCAGCCAGTGAAAGAGTAAGAAAGGATCTTTTAAAAACAACCAGAATGCAGGAAAAAATAATTCATCATCTGCAAGACGATGCGAAAATGAACAACGTGAGATTAATGGGAATCAATGAGAAAGACGGAGTCAATACAAATGATATAAAAAGAATATGGGCAGAAGTAATAGCAGAAAACTTCCCAAATCTGAGAAAACAATCAGAGATTCAGGTAACTGAAGCCTACAGAACCCCAAATAACATCAACCCAACTAAAAACGTGCCAAGACATATAATAGTCAAGATACCAGAAATCGAGCTAAAGAATAATATACTAAACGCTGCTAGAGAAAAGAAACAGATCACATTTGAAGGAAAACCCATCCGAATAACAGCAGATTTCTCTTCACAAACCATGAAGTCAAAAAGAGCATGGAGCAGAGTGCTTCAAGTCCTCCATGGAAAAAATTTTCAGCCCAGACTATTGTACCCGGCAAAACTCTCCCTCATGTATGAGGGAGAAGTGAAGTACTTCCATGACAAAGAACATCTGAAGAATTTCATGACATCAAAACCAGTGCTACATAATATTCTAACAAATATTTTAGAAAGGGACCAAAATGACCCGAATTCAACGAATGAGAACAGAAAGATCCCAACAAATAGAGTAACCAACTAAAAATAGGAGGAAAAATTAGTAAACACTAGCGAATAAGAGTCATGTCAGCCATAAGTCAGTACATTTCAATTATAACCATCAATGTAAATGAACTCAATTCTCCAATTAAAAGAAGTAGACTTGCAGAGTGGATAAGGAAACAGAGCCCAACAA
>PVJA010007862.1:0-66696 GCA_004027025.1 Myocastor coypus
CCCAATGACTCCATGAGGCTTTGGGGGGACAACTAGACATAAACCATAACAGCTCAGCAGCTTAAGCACCTGCTTGGCAGGGGCAAGATCCTGAGTTTGATGTACTTGTATTGGGTTTTTAATATAGCTGTGAGTTATAATTTAAAACTTGCTAATAGACTGACTGATTTAGACTCTAATTTAGGGGAGATCATGCAACAGTGTTATCTGGTCTATGATTTGATGTTCTCCCCCACATAAGACAATGTCTGCTTTTGCTGACATTTTATCACTTTTAAAAATATTCACTAAATATTCATGAATTTCATACACTGGAACCATCATATTGTGGGGGAAACAATGTTTTCACTCTTTAAATTCACATTCAAATAATATTTGAGGGGCTGGGGAGATAGCTCCATGGCACAAGTGCCTGGCTGGCAAATGTAAGGTCATGAGTTCAAACCCCAGTCCTGCCAACAACAACAACAAATCCCAATATGTAAAAATGACAGTTACATTCTCTGTGTTCGCAGACTCAGCATGAATACTCACAGAAGGCAGGATCTCACATTTCTGTCTGAAATCATGTAGACATGTTAAGGGTGAAAGTGTAATATCATGACTGGAAAGAAAAGAGCTTTATAAAAAAAAGACCCGCTGTCAAGAATGCTTGCCACTGTTGCTGACAAAGAAGTGGCAAGTTGGTGTCTCTGAATGATGATGCTGAAAGCGAGGTGAGCCTTGAGCCTTGTTTTGACATTACTATTTTTTCTACAATAAGCAACCTTATTAGTAGCAGGTTAATAACGATCTCATGGCTTTAAAAATTATATATTTAACTGTAAATGTCAGTTTAAAAATCCTTCTAATCTGTACAGATTATAGAAAGTCTGAATTAAAGGTGAAATACAACTCTGTCATCTCTTATTTTCCTTTCCAAATCTTTCTGAGCTTTTGCCTCTTTTACACCATGGCTAAAATGCTGGGACAACATACTTCTTGTGCTTTCATCTTGGGAAGATGGAAACAACGTTTGATACAGTAAATTCAGAGCAAACTGAAATGAATTGGAATATGGCTTTAGGGACTATTTGACAGCAGAGCACACATTGTTATTGATGATTTCATTTCTCATCAATATACAAATCCCAAAGACACTCACAGGTTTCACATGTATGGTTTAACACATAGAATCTGTGTTCACTCCAGCCATTCTGAGAAATGTTCTAAAATTTTGAAGTGTATATAACATCCTACCACTGTCCTGCTTCTTCCCTCACGGCAGAAAATAACTACCAAGGACTTCTTTTTACATGCCTCAAATCTGCTTAAAATATGTATAAGAAAACATGGACTAGATATGGAATGAAAAAGAACTGTTTTTCAAAGAATGAATTAGTTTCTCATTACAAATGTTAGGTAAAATGCACAAATTTAAACCACTTGTTAGAGGTAAATATAGTTATTTAAGGCACATCACTTTGTATTGTAGCCTTATTTCTGCTAAAATTAATTATGTAAGTTATTTTAAACTGTGAGCTATATTTCAGTGTTGTCTATGTGAAATCAAGGTAGAATACTCTACAATATCTTATATGCATTTTATATCTTTAAAAATCCAGCAAAGTATCAAGTGTCTGGTGGCAAAATTAAGGACCAGGCCCTTAAACATTTGTAACAACATATTACTTTATAATATATAAGTATTATCAGTTCTTTTCATTAAAAAATTATCTTTAAGCTTCTTCCCCACCCGGAATTTCTTCCTACCCAGATTCCAGGACCAGCAGGCATGTAGATAGGAACTTCTGGCCTGCAAAACAGTACAACCTGAACTTCTTCCCTGCCCGGAACACAGGACCAGAGTGTGAGTAGGACCTTTTGCCTGTGTGTCATGATGAGAACTTCTCCATCCAGATTCCAAATCTGGCACTTCCTATGGAACCTTGCAGCAAAATTCCCTACAGAGGGGCTGGGGGTCAAACCTTCCAAGCTAACCTGGGAATTGAATATCTTGCCAGAGGAGCACAGCAGGTTCACTTCCACAGGCTGCAGCAGGAAGAAGAGGAGCACAGCAACCATACTTAGCTAGGCACATCTGGACAACAGAAAACTTGCTAGATCCAGACTTGAGATAGGTGCTAACAGCATAACTGCACCAAAGCTCCACACCAAAACAAAGGACAGTGCTATACAAAATGAAAAAGAAATGGAGCAAGATGCAATCTCAGGTACCAAGCCCACCCAGAACAAATGCAGGAGACACTAGCATAGAAGAAAATAGGAATCACACAACTGAAATCTCTGAATTAATAGCATCTGAAGTAAAGAAACAAAGGCAAAAATGTATAGAGGAAATCAGATCACAAACAACCGTGAAATAAAAAAAGCATGAAATCTCTGAATTCATAGTGGCTGAAGTATAAAAACAACTGCGGAAAAGTATAGAAGAAATAAGATTAGAAATAACATCTGAAGTAAAAAAGAAATCTCTGGATTACTAGCATCTGAAGTAAAGGAACAACTATAGAAAGGTAGAGCAGAAATCAGATCAGAAATCTCTGATTTACTTCAGAAATCTCTGAAGTAAAAAATTAAGGATAACTATAATGAAAGAATTAATAAATGCTACTGAAGAAGACATTGATAAAAAAATTAGAAGAGAATAGGAAAATGATGAAATTCCTGAATGAGCAATGTAGGACAGACATGGGTCACATGAAGCAGCTTCAAAAACACACAGAGAACAATAAAAATTCAATTACAAGTTGGAAACACTGCATGAATGAAAGTGAAAATGGTTTCAGACGTTGAAGACACAGATGCAGCAAGAGAAAGGGTAAGAAAGGATCTCTTAAAAACTAGAATGAAAGAAAAAATAATTCAACAACTGCAAGGCAATGCAAAGATGAGCAACATGAGATTAATAGGCATCAGTGAAAAATGAGTCAATGCAAATGATGTAAAAAGAATATGGCCTTAAGAAATAGCATAAAACTTCCCGAAATGAGAAAACAATCTGGCATTCAGCTAACTGAAGCATACAGAACTCCAAATAATATCATCCCAACTAAAAACACACACAGACATATAATAGTCAAGATACCAGAAATCCAGAAGAAGAATAATATACTAAAAGCAGCTAAAAAAAACACAGAAATAGCAGATCATATTTAGAAGAAAACCCATCAGAATAAAGAATATTTCTCTTCACAAACCATGGAGTCAATAAGAGCATGGAGTAGAATACTTCAAGTCCTCCATGAAAACAAATCTGAGCCCAGACTGCTATACTCTGTAAAACTGAATTTCAATATGACGGACACCTATATACAAACCATAACAAATACTATGCGCCCCAGCACTAAAGGAAAAAAAAAAAAAAAACAGGGGTAGCAATCCTGTTTTCAGATAGTCTGAACTTCAAACCAAGATTGATCAAGCAAAATAAAAAGGCCACTGCATAGTTGTTAGGGGAAAAATTCAAGATGAAGGGGTCCCACTCAGAAATATGTATGCACCCAACATGGGAGCACCAGCTATTTAAGACAAATCTTAGGGGATATGAAAAATCTAATATCCAATTATCACAATCTTAAGAAGAGAGCTTAACACCCCTTTATTTCAAAAAGATAGGGCAAGCAGACAAAAGTTAGCAAGGTAGCAGAACTGAACCTGAAACTTATAACAACTGGACTCAGTGGTCATATACAGACTGTTCCACCTAACCGCTTCTGAATACATATTGTTTTTCAGCTGCATGTGGGACATTTCCTAAATTAGACTACATATTACTCCACAGGTCATTCTTAAGTATACACAAGAAAACAGAAACTATCCCATTCACATTATCTGACCACAGTGCAATGAAACTGAAAATAAATGACAAAACAAACCACAAAAATCCAGATATGTGAAAATTAAAAAATACTCTCCTCAACAGCCAATGTGTTAGATGAAATTAAATAATAAATTTAAAAAATATCTACAATTTAATGAAAATTCAAACACAACCTACTATAATTTTTTGGATGCAGTGAAAACAGTGCTTAGAGGGAAATGTATAGATCTGAACTCACACATTAAGAAAACGGAACAAGCCGGGCTTGGTGGCACACGCCTGTAATCCCAGCACTCAGGAGGCTGAGGCAGGAGGATCAGTGTGAGTTCAAGATCAGCCTGGGCTACAAAAGGGATCTCAAAGTCAGTCTGAACTGTATAGCGAGACCCTGTCTCAAAAAGACAAAAAAAAAAGAAAGAAAGAAAGGAAAGAAAGAAAATGGAACAAGAAAAATAAATAATACTACACCTCAATTGTCTAGAAAAGGAAGAGCAAACCAAACCCAATGCCCAAAGGGAGGAAATTTCTTAAAGATTAGAGCAGAAACTAATTCAGTCGATAAAAAGAAAACAATACAAAGATCTGTAAGCCCCTAGTTAATCTCATCAACAGGAAAGAAAGAACTCACATTCAAGCAATAAGGAATGAAAAAGGCAAAATTCCCACAGACCCTGTGGAGATGCCAAACATTAACATCTCCTTGACCATCTTTACTCTAACAAAATTGAAGACACAGATGAAATGAGCAGATTCCTAGAAAGGTACAATTTACCAAAACTGAATCAAGACGTTATAAGAACTCTCAATAACCTTGCTGGCACACGCCTGTAATCTCACCACTTGGGAGGATCAGTGAAAGTTCGAGACCAATTTGGGCCACAAAAGTTAGTGCTAGGACAACCTCAACTGCATAGCAAGACCCCGTCTCAAAAAAAAAAAAAAAAAAAAAAAAAAAAAAAAAAAAAAAACCAAAAAAAAAAAAAAAAAAAAAAAAAAAAAAAAAAAAAAAAAAAAAAAAAAAAAAAAAAAAAAAAAAAAAAAAAAAAAAAAAAAAAAAAAAAAAAAAAAAAAAAAAAAAAAAAAAAAAAAACCTACCAGCAAAGAAACAACGTCCAGGTCCTGATGAATTCAGCACTGAACTCTACAAGCAATTTACAGAAGATATAATCCCAATTCTCCTCAAATTCTTCAATAAAATAAAAAGGAAATAATTCTCCCAAAATCATTCCTGGAGGCAAGTATTATAATGATATCAAAACCAGAAAAAAATGCAGCCAATGAAGAGAACTACAGATCAATCTCTTTCAAAAACACAGGCACAACAGTCCTCAATAAAATCCTAGCAAACAGAATACAGCAAATCATTAAGAAGGTTATACAGCATGACCAGATAAGTTTCATGCCAGGAATGCAAGGATGGTGCAACATACATACGTTATATTATCTATAAATCCAATGAACTATATCAATAGAGGAAAATTCAAAATGATCGTCTTAATTGATGCAGAAATGGTTTTTGACAAAGTCCAATACTCATTCATGTTGAAAGTGATACACGAACTTGTAATAGATGGCCTCTATCTCAATCTGATGAAAGCCATCAATGAGAATCTCCAACAGCTAACATAATTCTAAGTGGGGAAATATTGAAGTCTTTTTACTCTCAGATCTGGTACAAGACAAGAATGTCCTCAACCACCACTGCCATGCAATATAATTCTGGAATCATTACCTAGACCCATTAGACAAGAGAGAGAAATAAAAGGAATAAGAATAGGTAAAGAAGAAGTTGCACTACTATTATTTGCACATGACATGATACTCTTCTTTGGAAGACCCAAAAAACTCCACCAAGAAGCTACTAGAATTAATATGCAAATTCAGTAGTACAGCAGGATACAAAGTCAATACACAAAAATTGTTAGCACTCCTCCAAACAGATAATAAACACACTGATAGAGAAATTAGAGAAACAATACCTTTTACAATAGTACCATGGAAAATGAAATACTTAAGAATTGATCTGACTAAAGAAATAAGAGATCTATTCAGTTAAAACTACAGTATTGTGAAAAAAGAGATCATAGAGGATTGGGGAAAATGGGAAAATATGCCCTGATCCCTGACAGGAAGAATCATCATTGTGAAGATGACCATACTCCCAAAATTGTTACACAGATTTAATGCCACCAATATACCTCAAAAACCTAGAGAAATAATTCCTAAAATTTATTTGGAACCTAGAAGAGCAAAGACAATCCTGGGTAACAAAGATAAGGCAGGAGGTACTACAATTCCTGACTTAAAATTATACTACAAGGCTACACCTCTAAATTCACATTTATATTTTTTAATTCTTGTTATATTCACAAACTTCTTATGTCTTTTTTGTTTCTCTAGTAATTTGACCTCAGAATTTTGACTTTTTACTAGATGCCCATATGTAATGACAACCAGGAATGTCCTGCAGTTTACGGTGAGTTCGTATTCTGGGAAATACATTGCAAAGTCTCAGAATAAAAGTCATTTTAGCTAAAGAGCAATTTACTTATATGAAATTAAACAAGGACTTGAAGTTTTCAAAACATTCAGCAAACTAGAAATAATTTCAGTATAAAATTTAAAAATATGGGTACTCAACTTATCCATATAAATGTATAAATTAAATTATGAATTTCTATTTTTATTAACAAGCATGAAGACTTATAAATGTAAATGATCAACAAAAAGGTGAATAAGAGAGAAGAAATGTAGAAAAACCAACATGTCTGTCTGTGTTTACTCGCTCTACTCTTCCCTGAAGAAGTAAAATCTTTGAGTTTAGGTACCAAGAGGAAATCATGGAAAGTCATTAGAAATGATATTGTCAAAAATACAAATAGGGCTGGGGAGTTAGCTTGGTGGTCTAAGCACCTGCTGGGCAAGCTCAAGGACCCAGGTCCAATTCCTTGCTGACCCCTCACCTTACAGGTCACTGAAACCAGGTGTGGTGACACATGCCTGCAATCCCAGGGCTGAGCAGGCTGAGACAGGAGTATCACTACAAGTCTAAGCAGCATAGTGAGACCTTTACCAAAGAAAGAAAGGAAGAAAGAAAAGAAGAAAAGAACAAAGAAAGAAAGAAAGAAAGAAAGAAAAAAGAAAGAAAGAGAATAATTTTTAAAAAGAAAATGATTATGTCCTCAAATTAGGCTAAAGTATTTCTGAAAAAATGATTTTTAAAGACTAAGAAACTCATATAATGAATTATACAAAAGAATGATTTTGATAAGATCCCAATAAGTAAATGGAAAAAAGTCTAACTCATCAGTCATAAGGGAGATGTAATTTTTTTTAAAAATGTAGGCAATTACATCAATTTACCTCTAGAAGAACAAAGATTGAGAAATCAAAACATTGGAGAGGTGATTACATTTGACACATTTTTTTATTTTGTTGGAGTCAAAGTAGCAGGGCCTGGTAGGGTAAGGCTGAACCATGAAGAAGGTGAATTGAATATTTATTCAGGTGGATGAAAGATCATTCTCTCTCTCTCTCTCTCTCTCTCTCTCACACACACACACACACACACACACACACACACACAGACACACACACACACACACACACACACACACACACACAACATGCTTGAGTTCTGTCCACTGAGTATGTCCAAGAAATACCATGTTAAAACGTGACCATATGAGTTTCTCTTTCTTAGGCTTCACCACACAGTCCTCCATTAATTGAACGTAGAGTTTTTCAACACCTTGGCTGTGTCTTCGATGGAAGAATCAAGACTGAGGAGAAGTGTGAGACCTAAAAGCTTGCTATTTCAATAATATATATTCCAGAGGAGCGGAAGGGCAGAGATGCAGTTGAAGTTGTAATGAATATTTAATATCCTTACATTGAATAAATATTCTAAGGAAAAGGCCAGAAATTCCAGCTAAGACTGGTAAGAGAATTCACTTCTGAATTGTAAGAACATATTAATCATTTGATAGCAGACAAAGACTGGAATAAAATCATGGCATGTCTCGCAGAGTAAAGAAGTGACTTAAAAAGAGAAATAATTCTGGGGCTGGGGAGATAGCTTAGGAGAATAAGCACTTCCTGGCAAGCACAAGGTCCTGGGTTAAATCCCCAGTACTGGGAGGAAAAAAAGGGACAGCTGGGCATGGTGGCACGTGGCTGCAATACCAGCAATTGGGAGGCTGAGGCAGGAGGATCAGTGCAAGTTCGAGACCAGCCTGCCTTCAAACGTGAGCTCCATCCAGGCCAGCCTGAACTGCGTAGTGAGACCCTGTCTCAAACAAACAAACAAAAAAACCAAAAACCAAAACAAACAAACAAAAAAAATCCATTTAATAGTAAAATTTCAACTGTTTCTTTGGAAGCTACAGAATGGAAGAACGATATCTATAAACTCCTAAAAGACTAAGACATTAGAATATTTCGAATGATAACCAAACACTCAAACTGCAGTACATATTAATATATTAAATTCAGATCAAATTCCTCAGAATAAGAAAATATAATTGACTATATAAATCATTAACATATTTTCAAAATATATGAGCATAACAAGTTTATAATTACTTTTTAAATCTTTTTTTAATCTTTTACTTATGCATTTTGTACAGGGTATTACTATGTAGCATGGAATCCTAGTGACCCTCCTGTCTCAGCCTCTCCAGAGCTGGGCCTGCAGGCATGCACCACCATGGCAAGTTTCTGTGGCCAGCAGGATGTGCTTGGGGTTCTGAGAACTGCACAGCATGTGGTACCAAGGATAGAACCTTGCACTTTCCAGGCAGGCGCTTAGACCACTGAACTGTCTCTCCAGCCCAAAACTAGTTCATAATGATAAAGTAGATAAATAGACACAAAATACATGACTGATGCAATACCCAACTTTAAGAGATAATGAAACTTAAAATTAATAACAAAAGGAGTTAACAGAAAAATTAGCAAAGGATAGGATATTAAATCATAGAGAGCTGGGACCCACCAGAAATTCATTTGAGCCAGCAACCAAGCCCTGCGTGGGAGTGGAAATTAACCCATCAGATTGGCCCAGTATGGACAACTTCCAGAGAACTCCCTGCATAGAGACTAAAGACAAGACCCACCAAGCAAATCCAGGAATAGGACATCTTTAAAGAGGGGCACAGCAGGTTTCCTCCATGGTCTGCAATAGGAATAATTGGAACACAGTAGCTAGACCCACGCTACACCCACCTGGACAAGTTTGAACTTGGTAGATGGAGATCAGTGCAAAGGTAAGAACTCTACCAAAGCTCTACACAAAAGGTCAGAAGGTAGGGCTATACAAAATGATGAAAAGAAGTAGCAGAATGTGCTCTCACGCCCCAGGTTCACCAGAACAAGTGCAGAAGACCACAGCATAGAAGAAATTGGCAATCACACACTGAAATCTCTGAAATAATAACATCAAAGTAAAGAAATAACTGTAGAATGGTACAGAGAAAATCAGATTAGAAATCATTTCTAAAGTTAAAAAAGGAATACCTATTACAAAAGAGTACTGAATACTTCTAAAGAAGACACTGATAAAAAATAGAGGAGAATGAGAAATAATGGAATCCTTGAATGAGCAATATAGGAAAGTAATAGAAGGTATGTATGTAGCAGATTCAAAGTGTTATACAGGAACTGAAAACCTCAATCACATGCTTGCAAAACCATTTCAATGAAAGGGAAAATAGACTTTCAGACCTTAAAGACACCATTGCATTCAGTGAAGAGGTAAGAATATATCTCTTAAAAACAACTAGGATGCAAGAAAAAATAATTCAACATCTGCAAGATGATGCAAAGATGAAAAATGTAAGACTAATAGGCATTAATGAAAATGAAAGAGTCTGTACAAATGATATAAAAAGAATACAGGTAGAGTAGCAGAAAACTTCACAACTATGGGTAAACACTTTGGTATTCAAATAAACAAAGCATATAGAACTCCAAATAACATCAACCCACATCCAGACATATAATAAAGATCCCAGAAATTTAGTGCAGGAACAGTGTACTAAAAGCCACTAGAGAAAAGAAACAGATCACATTTAAAGAAAACCCATCCAAATAAAGGTAGATTTCTCTTTGCAAACCATCAAGTCAAGAAGAGCATGGAGCAAAGTATGACAAGTCTTGCAAGAAAACAAATTTCTGCCCAGACTGCTATACTTTGCAAAACTCTCTTTTAAGTTCAGTGGAGAAGTGAAATACTACCAGGACAAAGAACAACTAAAGAATCTCATGATGACAAAGCCAACCCAGCACAATTTACTAGAAGATATTCTACAAAGGGATCAAAATGACCACAACTCCATGAAGCAGAATGGTAAGAACTCACCAAATAGGGCAAACAATTAAACACAGAAGAAAAAGAGCTATACAAAAAGTCTTTCAACTATTTTTTTATAGCTACAGAATATGTCCATCAGCATATTATACAATTGGATTTCTCCTGCACCCTGTGGGTCATGATTCTGTCTGGTTCTATGAGGTGGGTATCAGGGAAATAGCAGTAGCTCAGTCCCATAAGTGACACCTGGCCACAAGTAAGCATGATAGACACTGTCCAGGTCCATGACATATTAGAACTTTGTGTGATATTCTATCATCCAGCTCTTAGAATGTCTGGACATATATTTGCCATTCCAGTATTTATGTTATGTTTTATTCTTAATAATTCTTTACTACCAAGGAAACTTTTTCTTAGTTGTTATCTTTGTATATATTAACCTGTTCAAATACTATGTGAGTACTCTGACTTGACTTCAGATTGGTACATATGATACACAACATTCTGGCCTCTAAGTTGGACTCACGATTTGATTTGAATTTTGAAATGTTACTTTGAAATATTTAATTCAATTTTAATGAACATTTAATTAATTTTATGAATATTGTACTTGTGTTTTATGATTCATACTATGTCTTTGACATGCAATCTACTTATAAGACATGGTATGATATTTTCTCCTAGTATTAGAAACTTTAAAAAGAAATATATATATATATATATATATATATATATATATATATATAGGATATATATACAAGAGAGTTAGGATAGATATACAGCTACTTTGTCTTCGCTCATTGAAAATAAAGGTTTGTACTAACCTTGTTTACATAAGATGCCATGTCTGCATCTTGTCCTCTGCACAACTACTATGAAGACAACAATATGCATGGTATTAACTATTGTAACCATTCTAACTTGTTTTGAAACTCTTTTATTGCTATTTTATCTTTTTTCTCATTAAAATGAATATAAACTTAAAATTAAAAAAATAAATAATGGAGAAACAAAATAAGTTACAAATAAAACTAAAAATATTAGGGCTGGCCAAATATTCAATGGATTAAAGTGCCTGCAAGCAGGCACAGGGGCAAGAGTTTAGAACCTAGGCCTACCACGCTGACCTCACCCCTTAGGCATGTTGTGAAGTCAGTTGAGACTGCCTATGGTGGTGCATGGCTGTAATCTCAGCTCTTGGGAGGCTGTGAACAGGTGGATCACTATGAGTCTGATCTAGTAGTGAGACCCTGAATACCCTGAAGACCCTTCCCTAAAATACAAAAAAAAAAAGAGAATAATAATAACAATAAAATCAAACTAAAATATTTTCATCCTCTCTTTTGTTCAGTAAATGCAAATTAATGTAATAATGAGGTAGTGGGTGCTGAGACCTCTAAATTATTTTTTAAAAAATGGTAATATATACTGGTGAAGGTTCAAGGGATGTTTTACAGTTTCTTACAAAAGTAATGTGATAATATTTAAATTAAATTAAATATGCTGCATATGCATTTGCAGTCAAATAATGTCAAATTTTACTGCTCTATTATTTATTTATTATTAATTTTAATGAGCAAGAAAGAGCAATGAGATGGTTTCAAAGCAGGTTAGTAGGATAGTTATAATAATGTATTGCTTATTGTTGTCTTCATAGTAATTGTTCAGAGTACAAAATGCAGACATGGTATCTTGTCTAAACACTACTAGTACAAATCTTTTTTCTCATTGAGCTAAGAGAAAGTTGCTGTATATCTATCCTATTTTGTGTTATAATTATGCTCTATTATTTTTAAATAAAGAAATAAATGAATGTGAACCACTCTGTCCAAGCCTTATGACACCACTTTTGAAGGAGCAGCAAAGACAAATTAGGAAGTTTGTTTTTTCTTTGTGCATGTAGAGGGTAAGAAAAATATCAAGAGTGAAGGTGTCACACACATACGTAATAAATGAAATGCAGATGGGACACATGTCTAAAACACACATGCTGTAATTTCAGCTATACTTGCCTTGAATGACAAATTTGTTTCAATGTAATGGATATGTTTAAAGCTATTTGTAGTAAAACATGAGTTTTCAATGACCTTATACATAATTTTCTCACCAGAAACATAAGGTGAAAGGAGAAAAATGCACTCAGCTGAACTGAGAGCTAAAGATGCAAGAAACGCCCACATTTACTTCCATTAATCACCTACCAGCCTCTCGGGTCTTGGCATGAGCTATCCCTCACAGGTTATGCATCACTATTTGTGCTTTTTATTAAACATTTCTGCATGTGTTTAAAAGCCAAAAGAAAATTAATTCAATATCACAAATATTTTTCAATCCTGATTCAAAATTCTCCGCAAAGTGTGTACAAAGAAAAGCACAATCTGGATATCAAGATCTTTGTAAACAAATCCCAAAGAAGGAGCTCCTACCAGGGCTTGCGGTTTATAGGTCAATTGTGTAAAACATCCTTGAAGTGGGGAAAACTTTGACTGATCAACAACAATGCAGAAAAGGAGAATGAAGGAAAAATATATATAGAGAGAGAAAACAAGAAGGATAAAGATTTCCTATGGTAATACAGAAGTCAAAAGGAGAAACCCCATTTGGTCACACACAATTCAGCAGTTATACATATACCAATTGTAACTACAAGGTTTAAACCACCACACCACCTACCAAATACAAAAACTATTCTTCACCAGAAGTGAACATTACTCAGGTGCACTGTTCGGTGTCCAGGAGCTGGTGCTGCACCACCATAAACTTTGGAAGTTATAGTCTGATCCCTGATCTCAATAATCCTTTTTTCAGTACTCTATAGCAACTCAAAAGTTCCAACCATTCTGCAGGACTGGGACAAAAGATTTTTAAAATTTACTTAGGTTGTAAAGAAAGTTTTCTATGGGGCTAGGGAAATAGCTCTTTGACACAAGTGCCTGCCTGGCAAGTGCAAGGTCATGGGTTCAAACTCCAGTCCCTCAAACAAAAAACGAAAGAAAGAAAGAAAGAAAGAAAGAAAGAGAAAAAAGAAAAGATAATTTTCTACATTTATTTTAGTATTTAATATTTTAACTCCTTGTCTTAAAAGATATTAGTATTATCAAATTTGTGATCCATTAATTTATTATATAACTGAAGAAGTTGTTGAGTATTATATGCTCACATTGTATTTTATGTTTGCATATATCATGGTGATTTTTATTAATACATGTAACATTAAAATAGAAGTGATTATCAATGCAAAATTGCATATGGTGACTTAAGCATGGAAACTGTAATCTTCAAAAAGCTCCACATGTTAAATAAAATGGAATTTAAAATTTTTCTGTGGTTACATCTTCTTTTAACAATTTATTTAAAAATATGTATAAAATGCTCTTTTCACTATCAAATATGCCAACAAAGAAGATGCCGAGTTTCTTATTCTCACTTAATACTCTTTTTTGTTTTCTTGTAAACTCACCATTTACTTGGGAGAGAGAGTATAGTAGTAACTGAAATCACATTAGAAGCAGCACACATCTAAAATACCAGAATGACAGACATTGAGACATTGCAAGCATAGTTTTAGTGCTGCACATTGCTATATTCAATGTGAAAAACCTTTTGAAGGTTCTTAAGACCATTATCTAATTCATCCTGTGTATATAAGTGCATAGTTTTGTTCCTGTTATGTTTCCTCTCTTTTCTGCTTCCAGTCACTTTGTTGTTTAACCCATAAGTCTTTGGTTTCCATTCAGCTGTGTTATGCCTCTCCATTTTTATTTCTTCTTTTGAGTCCTGACACTAGGGAGACTGTATGATATTTATACATGTAGGTCTGGTTTATTTCACTTATGAGTATATGTTCAAGATATATGCATTTATATATGACAAACTACAATTTAGTACATCGTTAGATTTCTAAATGTCTGTGCAAAAATGTGTAGCTGCTTTTATCACATTCTATAGAAATTTTTTAGAATATGAATGATTGATGGAAAATATTCAAGTTAAGCCTAAGGTGTTTAATATTCAGAAAGACAGTGATGTAAAGCTCAAATACTCACTTTATAGAGTAATAGTATCACTAAGGTTTTCTTCTGGAAGGCTAAGAATATAAGTTTGAGACCAAAAATTAGAGAAAAAGAAGAGCTATAAGGATAGCCAATATTTTGGCCTTGGCCCTTCAAGGACAGTAAGGACTCAGGACAGAACAGAACCTGTGCTGTGATATCCTATAATTCAGTGGTTTCCCAAATTTTCTGTTCAAGGAGATTATGGGGTCACAGAAGAAAGAGACTGAAGGTGTGTAGTGTGCCTAAGGAGAGTCACCTAGAGAGAAAACATTCTCTCATTCTTTCACAGAGAGCAAACTAGTCAAGCAATGGCCGTGACCAATCCAGACGGCTGACACCGTCAACAGTTGTACAAAGCACTGTACATGGTTTCAAATTTAATTCTAAGGGGATTAGACTGATCTTTTAAGATACAAAAGTTCCATGTTTTGTTATACAGGTCTTGCTTTAACTTGTCCTTAACCACTCAGCAGAACAGTTTAACTACGAGTCATAAAACGTAAAGCTAGATTAATATGCTGAGCTATAAAAGGCTTAAATCATCAGCTTCCAAAATTGCAAGTTTCATCAGTGACCCACTGAAATTATGGTACAACTATTTTCCCTTAGTTCAAAGAGAAGAATTTTTTTTTTTTTTTTTTTTACCAAAATTGATTAGAAAATTTTTCAACTCTACACCCTGTGCTTTGTATAACTACTAGAAAGACAACAATATGCATTGTATCAATTATTGTGAATGTACTACTAACATGTTTTGAAACTGTCATATTGCTATTTCTTATTAAAAGTAGTAACACTTTTTTTTTAAAAACAAAAGTAAGATATTGAGATACTCTGTGTGGTATTAGCAGCAGCTTCCTGTCTCCTGGGAAAAGAAGACACCGTCTAGGACAGCACTGCGGCAGAGCTTAAAAGGTCAACTGGGCAATATTTCAAAGTAACCTAGGATAGTGGCAGGATCCCCTGGCATGAGAACCCACACATATCCTGAAGCACAAAGTTGTTCCATCCCTATCACTATGCTAATCATTTTGCGTAGTGAAGAAATACCCTGAAAAAGTTAGAGGTGTGTGAGGAATATGTGTTGAGGACTGTCAGTATAATTTTTTGATACAAAACTTCTGTATTTCTCCCTGGGTTTTGGCTTCTCACACCCAGATGTATGAGAAACTATCTGTGGACAGCTCTCCTCAGAAGAGGCCTTTTTCTTAAATCCTACGATCAAATTGGTCTAAAGATTCTTCCCTTCCTTACTTTTGTTTTCCCACAGACTTCTTTGAAGTTGTCTTTAAGAGCCTTTAAAAACAACAGGAGGAAGGAGAGTCTTTGTAGACCAAAAAGAACAAAGACAGAAATAGACAGAAGGAGGGCCGGCATAGCTCTTGGAGGATGAGGTCACCAGACACCATCAACACTTCCTGTGTGGATGGGAAAGACAGCAAAGAACAGAGGCAACAGGGACCTGCTCCACAGACTTCAGATCTCAGCCTCCCATTGATTCCGGTAGCCCAGTCATAACCAGGAAAATAAACCAATCCAGACTTTGACTGATGAAACTCTCGGGAATGTCATTAGTGAAATGGAAGTTAAAGGAATCTTTACTCACAAAGTTATGTAAAGCACCTTCGTGACACCAAAGCGATGATCAAGATATCCAACAGTGGTTTTCACTGCTGGCTCACTTACCTGGGTCACCTCCTAATCCACTTTTTCATCATGTCACTCTTGCCTCTTCTTCATAACATTCCTTCTCTGAGCTGGAGCTCAGCATTAGTTTCTAGTTTCCCTAAATCTTTTACTTTTTAGAAAGGGAGAGATGTCCCTTGCTCTTCGCCTGCCACTGTGAAAGGTTGCTTTCTGCCATGTGCCTGTCTGCCTTGGAGTCAGCTGAATATGGAGTAAAACTTCCAGTAACTGTGAGCTAAATAAACTTTACCTTTCCTAATTTTGAGTGTTGGGTATTTGTCCCAGCAATGAGAGAAGAGTAACTAAGAATTTGATACCACAGGAATGCGGTTGTTGCTATGGCTAACCTGATCATGTGCTTACAAGTTTTGGGGAATGGCTTATGGGAAGAGATTGGAAAATTTTGGAGAGGTACCTTAGTTGCAAAGATCTGGAAAAAAACTTCAGCTGTTCTAGGGGAGATTCTGGTCAGAGCTCAGGAAACCAGAAGGCTGACAGAAAGACAGCCTGTAAAGACCAGGCTGGGGAGATTTCTGCTGGGAAGGAGAACTGCATTGGTTGCTGGACTCCAGATGATTGTATTTTGACTTGACAGAAAAGTTATCTACATTTTGCGTGGTGCCAGAGACTTTGCCTGAGACTGAATTTAAGCATGGTAGACTAATGAATCTTAAAGAGATATTTGAAAGCAATCAAATATTGGGGTGGTGGCATGGCTGTTACTGGGAGCTTTTAGTCAGATTTATGTTGAGAATGAAGAGTAAGGAGCCCAGCAGGATGGCTCAAAATGTTGGGAGTTTGGCCAGGAAACAAGCACCAGTAAAGCCGTGGGCTGCAAAGATAGAGCTAAGAGGATCCACATTGCTGAGAAGGAACCAGAGAATGGAAAAGATGGCCCGAGGACATCACAGGAGGTGGCAGGTCTCCACCCTTTGCAGTCTCAGAATTGCAAAGGTCAGGGGCTTTGCCTTGAGGGGAAAGCTGCTGAGCCTTTTGTTCTAGAATGATGGCATTAGCTGTATCATGTTGCAGAATGGTGCTGGCATGGAGAATTTATTCCTTGGAATCAGGCTCAGAGTGCTCAGCAATCCAGGCACCCAATCCCTACAGCCAAGAGAAAAGAAAGACTGGCTACTGCTCCAGCTGGCAGCAGACCTTGGTTATGGCAGTTGTTTTAGGTACACTGAGAATGCAGGAGTTCTGAGGCTAAGAAGGCTTCCACCTCAATTTCAGAAGAAGGCCTGGGAAGCCAGGCAGTGTGTACCCAAAAGGGTAGTGTGTAAACTGTGAGTGGGAAGCCTATTCTGTGGAATCCCCAGAAGTTTGGAAAAGCCTGGAACATAAGATTGTCTAAGGGAAACTGCAAAGACAGAGCAAAGCCAGCCTAAGAGAGAAGCCATGAGAGCTACAACTACCAACAGTGCCATAGGGATGGAGCCACACGGAGCTTACAATTTGCCACAGGTTGCTTCAGATGTTCCACAAGGATATATAGAATTTAATGTTTGCCCTGCTAGATTTTGGACTTGTGTTGGTCCCAATGCTTGGTATCCTGCTGTGTGTACCTTTTCGAATGGTAATGTTTGTTTTGTTCTTTGAATTTTGAGTGTGTTTAGCTTTCCATTTATATAGGGGCTCACAGAGATATAGGACTTGGACTTTTCAGGAATGCTTAAACTGTTGGGACTTTGGTAACTCTTAAGGGATGGACTAGAATGTCTTTTGCATAAAGGGATGTGCGTGAGTCTTTGGGGGTCCAGGGACAGAATGTTATGGTTTGTGCATAGCCTCATGCATTTAGGGGTGGCTTCTGGAATTTATAATTTATTATTGTGGGAATGTGTGCTGCACCTCCCCTGGGGCAGATGATTTGCATTTCAATGTAAGGAAGGAAGAGAAGTTAGCTGCTTGAGCTGCTGCTACTCCTCCCTTGCTCTTGCTCTTGCCTGACACTATGAAAAGTTGTTTTCTGCCATGTGCTGTCTGCCATGGAGCCAGCTGAATACGGACTAAAACGCTCAGTAATTGTGAGATAAATAAACCTTTCCTTCCTTCATTTTGAGTGTCAGGTACTTGTGTAAGCAATGAGAAAAGAGTAACTAAGACAGCATCTGTACTGGAAGATGGGTCTCTAGTATAGTGATATCATGACTTTTAAGAAATAAGTTCTGCTGGAAGGGTACTCTACCTTGAAAGCACTTTTTCTGGGAGAGATTAGTGAGTTCTTGTTACATCTAGCTACAGATATAGTATAAATAATACAGCATACACCTATGCTTTCAGTACAAATAAATAATACAAATAAATGAATATATCAAATTGAGGCACCTGGAACATATGTCAAATTTAGACAAGAAACAAAGGGAAGTGAGTGTTGAGGTCAGAAGAAAGACAACTGAGTATAGTTGTATGTGATTATGATGGAAGTGCATAGTTGGTTTTACGTAGGTAAAGTGGTCTTCCACTATGTGCCAAATCTGATTTTTAATAATACTGAATAACTTATGGTTAACATCTTATAGAGAAGTAGCATGAGGCTTGGCATGCTCACTACCTATTGGCTCTATCACCAATATTCCTTGTGTTTGATAAATTTGTCTCCCCATCTATTAAATAGAGATTATAATGTTTGCTTAATAGATTAGTTAAAAGGATAAATTTATAGAGTTTGACACATAAGTATCATTTAATAAAGGTTGAATATTCTGAACCAAAAAAAAAAAAAAAAAAAAAAAGGAAGGGAGTAAAGGTAGCCTGCCTCTTACCAGGAGGTTCTGTGAATTCATGATTTATGGGGAAGAAGAATGGCACAGACAGTGAGAAAGACAGGATTTCAGAAAGTGATTGGCCTGCTAAGGACACATAGAGGAAAACATGGAGGATGGTTGTGGACCATTAGAGGTTTTATTATACATATTATCAACCGTTAGAAACAAAACTGTGGATTGTAGGCACAGAACTCAAGGCTGTCGCGCTTTCAACTGCTAATCACTGAGTGTGTGATGGCACCAACAGGTGTCTTTCATGGCTATTATATCTGTATTTGTTCATTAATTTGCTGGCATTCCAGAATTGCCAGGAGACAAGTGTTACGCTTTGTCACAGATGAGCATAAGTGTACCACACAAAGATTTGGAAAACAGAGCAAATCAATGGCCATGTCTCTGTGAAAAGCCCAAGTGGCCGTCTCTGCCAGCTGTGGTTTCATTTTATAGTCAAACAGCAAGTGAAACACAGCACATCTTACACCCAGCACTCTACATTACTAAGCTTAAAAGTTTTTTCTCCTGCCAGCGTATGTAGTCATTTTATTTTTCAAATTCTATGTGACCTAAACTATCATTGTTTGTTAAAAGCAGCAAAAGGGCAAGACATGCATTTTACAAATTTAACAACCTCTTCCTTCCTCCAAGATAGAGAATAAGATAGAACAGCAGTATCTTATAAGACCTAAAAGTAATATTTAAAAGTATATCACATCAAAATATCCTTATTACCTAAGTGTTTTTATTGTACACAAATGTGGCACAAATTGGAAGATATTGTACCACTAAATTGTTTTATCTTATAGTCAGAATAATTAGCAATAAAGTAATTTTCAATTCTCCAGTTCTTAGCAAAACTTAAAGCAAAAAAACAAAACAAAACACAAATTCACTTATTTATGAACAAAGATTTTAAGCAAAACCAAGTGTGAGACTTGGGATGTACTGTGTAAAGTTCACATTTGGAAAAATCTATTTGTAAAGTCAGATACGAGGCTGGGGAGATAGCTCAATGGCACAAGTGCCTACCTGGCAAGTGCAAGGTCATGAGTTTGAACCCCAGTCCCAGAAAAAAAAAAAAGCCAGATGCTTTTTACTTGGATAATGAAGGTCTTGGGTAGATTCATTCTTTAATATGTAACTTTTGTGTGATATTATGCATTTTATGTATGAAATAAGCCACAGTTCTATAACTTCTATATCAAAACAACTCAGAGATCTAGTCTAAGTGTTGAGTTTTCTCTGGTTTTGCTTCCTTTGGTAGCAGTCTTCCCTTCAAAATTTTCTCAGACCTGACCACCATGATGACTCCCTTACAGGCATAATGACCTTCAGTATGCACAGATTTCAATATTCTATGTTATTCTATTTCAATATTCTATGTTACCTTTTTTAAGAGGTTATTTATCAGGCCTCTGTCATGGTTCAAAATTAATCACCTCAAATATGACTGACAAGCTGCTGTTAAAGATAAGGTATTACCTACAAGTATTTCCACTTTATTAAGTTAAGATCCTAAAATTCATATAGAAAATTTCTAGGCTTTCATGTTCCCCATGCATTTCCTAAATCCAGATTGTGAAAGGTGAGAAAACACTCTGAAGCTTCAGTAAAGCTTATTCAGTAGTGTGTCAATGGACCAATTAGTCTTCCTCAATCTAATTCGGTGAAATGTCAATAACTTTCATATGATAGAATGTTGGAAATAATTCATAAATCAAATCTTTTGTGCTAATTCATTTTGAAAAATAAAGAGGTGCAATTGTTTCCCTGAGACACGTTTTTGTTTCTTTTACATATTGTAGAATGGATGGCATTGTGCCATTCCAGCATACAAGAGGAAGAAAGTAATAGATACACATACTCTCTTTTCTTTTCTTTTCTTTTCTCTTCTTTTTTTTCTTCGCAGTATGGGGGACTGAACTCAGGACCTTGCACTTGCCAGGCAAGCTCTACTTTACAGACCTATCTCCACATACTCAGATAAATAGCTTGAAACATATATTTTTGAGCATGTTCTAAAACCTAACATTTATAGACTCACCGATTTGCATTTAAGTGTATTAATGATATTT
This sequence comes from Myocastor coypus, assembly GCA_004027025.1. Classification (NCBI taxonomy): domain Eukaryota; kingdom Metazoa; phylum Chordata; class Mammalia; order Rodentia; family Myocastoridae; genus Myocastor; species Myocastor coypus. Next base: position 20,718 of record PVJA010007862.1, read on the forward strand.
AATCTATAATTAGTGACATGTTTATTTTGTGGAGAAAATGCTGGTAACTATGTATATAAACTAATTTCAATCAAAACAGCCATGCATTCTTTACTATACTTAGGCAAAATTCAGTATAATGTAGACAGAAATTATTTTGACTTAGTGATTTATATGTCAATTTGTTTTTCCTTTCCTATTAAACCAATAAGTCAAGTTCTTTGATTTACGTATTTTCAGATTCCAATCTATCTCTCATGGAATGAAATCAATATTTATTATATTAACATATATGTCTCTTCCTTGTATATGAAATATTTTCTATTTTTTTATGCACTTTATAGTATGTTAAAATTTATTTAATTTTTTGGTATTGATAGAGTCTTTGGAATGTTTGTCCAGGGTTCAATATTGAAATAGAATATAGCTAGACCATCAAAAATAGGAGAAAGCAATAGATCTTTCTAGAGTGTCTCTTGAAGCCATTGTACATCCCTCACTTTATTTATCCTATCGATTCATAAAGGTAGATGTTATTGCCTAAATTTTAAATTTAAAGCAATTGTATCTGAACGAGGTTGTGTAATTTACTTATGAATTGATAGTTATTAATTGCTTAGGCTGAAATTCAAAGTGATTTTCATGTGCTTTTTCTAATGGACAATCACATGAATAAATAAAATGTACTTCAAACATGTCACTCTGCATTAACATAGGGAATAAAGGACAAAATCTCTAAAAACACTAAAGCATTTTTAAATGTTATTTTTTCCATATAGAATCATGGAATGGTAGATACCTGACTAGACTGCCCTCATTTTGGAAAAATCAAGTCTTTGGTATACTTCTAAGCTTCACTAACAGGAAGCACAATCTCTTTTCCAGCTTTTCTCAACTGCATCGGCCTTGTACAGCATGTACCAATCAGTTTTCTTTAGCCAAGACTATCCCCAAGCAAGTCTGAAATCATAATTTTATCCTCTATGGCTCCTCTGCCCCAAAAGTTGTATTTTCTTACTATCAGCAGTGAATGGAAAACTATTGCTTATGAAATCATACAGTCATCCTAAAGTGAATTACTGTCACCCCTGCCTCTGGAATCACATTCCTCCAGATAGGATTTAAGTAATGCCTTCAGTTTTTTTTTTTCTTTTTTTTTTTGTGCCAGCTATCAAACTGACAACCTCATACTCACCAGGCAGGCACTGTATTGCTGAGATATATCCCTGTCAACTGCTGCACTTCTAAGTCTTTTTTCAAATGTCCTTTTCTTAATGATGTCTGTCTTAACCACCTCATTTAACATTGAACTTCTCTACCAACCCCATTTCCCTTTTCTTGTGTCTCTTGTTATATATTTCATAAATTCTTTGAAACTTCTTAATGATCATATGTACAACTCAAAATTTGGTGCGCTTCCTGTTAGAATATTCAGGCTGTAACCCCAGCTCCTTTAGTCTATTACTGTATCTCTACTGCCTGGAGAGGGCTCATGGATGGAAGCAAACCTAGCTGAACTTGGGTAAAATTGTATTCTCTCCTTTTTTTAATTGCTCTGTAGCTTAGTCTTGGCACAGGATGAGTGCAGTAAACACACATGGTGATACTTAAAAGTCTTATAATAAATCAGAGATTTAATATCAAATAATTAATAACATTACTGCTAATAATAAACAGTAGATTTAACATACATTGTTCTTTCTGTCTTGAACTTCTTAAAAATCTGGTATAAAATGTAAACCACAACTGAGACATTAACATTATTAGCAGTGTCATTAATATGCATATAATTAGTAGAGACATGTCTCTACTAGTAGGACACATTTGGAAACTGAAATAGCATATAAGTTATTTTTCCTACTGACTTTATGATCATTCTCCTCTACTGGCAGTGGTGATGGTAATGAGTATTACAAAGCACTTAGTAAAATGAAACGTTTCTTAAAAAGCTCCCTGCAACAACCTTGTAAGGTTATTACCTATATTTGTCAAAATTCACAGATCCTTGATCACGGTGGTACGTTATCACTGTTGATAATTAAAAATGCTAAATAAAGTGTGTTATAAATATGTTGAGACAAGGATACTAAGAATACAAAGAACATGACTTTATAGTTCTGGGTAGAGGAGGAAAAAGGTCATCCTTAGATAGAAAACCAAAAGAAATAGACACTTATTCCTGGAGGAGCTATTACTAGAAGTAGACACATCTGACTGGAAAGAAACTCCCAAAAATCCCAAATAAAAAAGTACAAAGACTATATTTTCTCATACAAAATGCAATGCACTTACCAGAATAAAAAGAAAAAAAAAATAGAAAATAATACATACTACTTTGAACAAACAGGTGTTAAAATAATACATCGCTTGATAATGCTTTAATCAAAAAGTAAACACTGAAATTATTATGTGTAGAATTGAAGAATATAAGCAATAATACATAAACTTTGTGTCTGTATTGCTCTTGGAAGAGAAATCTGTTTTCTGAATCATATCTATAATGAAAACAATATCAAAGTGACAAGCATTTTAAATGATATGCAGTAATCAACAATAAAATGTAGAGCTAAGTAATTAAAAATAAAATTAGAAATTGATGTCTTAAAGAATAACTAAATGTAATTTCAGTAGAATAAACTGCTTCTTTGAATTAATCAGTAAAATATTTTTGGACTGTTTGACAGTGAGTGGAAATCCTCATTAAATTATAAATCATTTCAAAAATAACTTGTTCATGCTACCATATTAACTTAACAAATAGTTTAAGTTATTGTAAAGAAAACATTTTATTCATATTTATGAAAATATAATTTTCAATTAAAATGAACTACATCTAAAAACATACAAAATGATAAACATCACTGAAATTCTAGATGAATTAGGTTAATAAGTTAAAGCAAAGCCTTCATTCAAATAGCGTAAACTATATTAATCAGATATGTGTTTATAGTGATCTTATATTTCCTCCATTTTAAAAATATTTGGATACTTTTTAAAATTACGACAATTTCATAACTAAAATTCTTCTAATAATCACAAATTACAGAAAGTAGTATCAAATAAATTATCTTTTGTGCAAAATCAATGAATAACATATTATTCAATAGTTTAGCCAAGCATTAAATTACTGATGTATTTTGATCCAAAAGACTTCATCCAAGTAATGACAAGTTTTATTTAATGTTAGGTTTAATCATATATAGTATTAAAATAGATTAAAAGAAAAAATGATTTCCTCAATGAAGATGAAAAAGCATTCAAGCAAATCCAATAAACATTGCTGATTAATATTTTTGAATGTTTAACAAATCAGAATTATAAATATATAGTCATAACCAAGTAAGGAACTCGCCTGAACTGTATGCTTAGCAATGGACATTAAAAGATATTTGCTACTTTTTGTACTGCATTCACTTTTTCTCATCCCAATAGCATAAAGCGATATGATTCTTAGAATCTATAAATGATGAAATTGCCACCCTATAACATACAGAATAACTGGAAAACTCTCAGAAAAAATATGTATACTCTAACATGTGCATAAAATTAGAATACTTCTCTTATGCCAATGATAGTAAAGTTAGAAAAACATGGAAAAAAATTTTTACTGAGCTAACAAAATCTGCACATAATTAGGTTAAGTGAAGTATACCATTGTGGGCCTTGTGAAACCTGCTGAGGGTCATGCACATCAGCAGATGATAGCATGGGCACACCTTGTTCTTGAGAAGGAAGATCCAATTTTGTATGAATTAAACTCAGATTAATCTATAAAAAATTATTAGTCCTTGCCTGGCAAGCACAAGTTTCTGAGTTCAATCCCTAGAACTGCAATAATAATAATAATAATAATAATAATAATAATAATAATAATAATTAGTCCTATCAAAATCCAACACTTCTTGTTATTGTTCATTACAAAACCTAGTAAGTAGGAAGCTCATAATGGGCAAAAGAGACTCCATTTTCTTTTATAACTCTGTTTTAGAAGTCACTTAATTTCACTTAAATTGCAGAAAAAAATCACTTCCTCACCTTCTCCTCATGTAGCTAACCAGAATCCCACTGAGAGAAAAAGTGAATCATAAAAATAAGAATAGGTAATTGAAACAAGTCTGGGAACAAGGTAAACGTTAAACCACAATGCCCCATGGCTCACAGATGGTCTCCAGTATGTGGGAAATGTAAACCTCATGCACTGTTGGAAAATTCAGGAGAATGAGATAATGCGTTGAATGGAAATTTGAGTAGTATAAAACATGGAAGTAAAGCCCAACTCAGTACCGACATTTTGTACAGGACTTGAACTCAGAATCTTGTGCTTGCCAGGCAGGCACTTGTGCCACTGAACTATCTGCATGCCCCCCTCACTGGATTTTAATAAAGCTTCCTTGCTGCTGTACTTTTGGTCTCTAGTGAGTGCTTTGCTACTATGACACAAACACAACTGAATAAGTAAAGAGTCATGATCTGTATCTAGTTGTCCCCTTAAAGCCTCATGTAAATTATGGGGCGGTCAACTGCCAGGCTCAGGGGAAGGCCAGAGAGGGCCGGGCCAGAGGACCAGGGCGGGGTCAGAGGACAAGGGCAGGGCTTGAGGACCAGGGCTAGAGAGGTTCAAAGCGTTAAACTGACAGTATGTGCCTCCCTCCATAGCCCCTCAGGCATGGTGGCCTCTCTTGGAGGTATGGAGCAGATCATCCTGGACACAGAGGCACAGGGTCTTGAGGGTTTGCTATGTAATCATGTTGCTTTCATCTATGAAACCTCCTGTAACTGTGAGCTAAATAAACTTTTCTTTTCCTAAGATTGAGTGTTGGTTATTTGTCCCAGTAATGAGAGAAGAGTAACTAAGACATAAAGATAACTCAAAAATATTTGCAAGAAAAGACTTTAAATGAGGGGAAGCAGGCTTTGTCAAAATTACTGTAAAGGTTTTATGTTTAGGAAAATTCAACTCTAATACAAAAATGAATATCCATACCAGGGCACTGAGAAAGAGATAAATATGTGCATAGGAATGCCATTTTATGTCTTGATATAATGCAGTAGCAACAAGTGGCATAGACCGTTTCTGTTGATGTAGTTTTTGTTTTTATGTCAACTGATACTGTTATTGTTTTATTTTTTTTCAAATTTATCCTAAACATCTATCTATCTATCTATCTATCTATCTATCTATCTATCTATCTGTCTACCTAGAATCTACTTACAAATTAGTACCAAACAGAAAAGGAAACAAAGGTAAACTAGGCAATTGATGAAGAAAAATTAAGAATACATGCTTTCTCTCCCTGTCACATATCTATGTAACCTAGTCTTCAAAGCACAAATTTGATCCTAAACCATGGATGCTTATGGCAACTGTACCACCTAAAAATCTACTCTGGCTTTCTATATAGCTAGAACATCTGTATGATCAGGACACACTAATGTCCCCAAAACCTACCTCATGGAAATAAAACCTTAAAGGGAAAGATATTGTGGAAAACTCTGTTAAGAGGGGAGGGCAGCTGGATGGATAAAAGAAGAACCTTTTTCTCCTATGCTCTTTCTGCTGTTTGTTGGAAGTCAAGTAACAGGGCTGGAATGCCAATATTAGGAAAACAATGAGGAAATGAGATGAAAGGAACACAAGACCAATTTATTTCTAGATCTGACCTAAGAGCACTGGACTGTCAATCATTGGGCTTATTTTGCCTCAGAAATACTAACTCATACATGTTGAAATGAACACTTGTTTTTATTTTCTGTAATGTGCATCAAAACCTGAAAATAATTGGCCTGGGGTTCAAAGAGCTCTGAGATGATTGGAGAGAATGACTTATATGTTGGTACTGTATACTACCATCGCTAGCAGGGAAAAAAGAAAAGAATTTATAGCATAAATATAAGTGAATCTGTCCTCCTGATGCTCATTAAGAAAGAAGGGGAATGATAATTTTTGGAAGAGATGGTGAAATTTAAACAGTAACGGTGGAAAAATGTATTCTACTAGTGAACCTGAGCCACCCCTCCAAATGATTTTAAGAAACTTATATTTTAGTCTGGTGCCAACGTGAATGTGACAAAGCTTTGCTTGCATTTTTGCAATTACACCCAGGCTTTAAAAGACCAACAGTTAAAAAAAAAAAGACCAACAGACCAACAGTATATAGAGAAACTCTATTCTCAGTCAAAGAAATGTACACAATGCTTTTAAATTGATTTTTAGAATTACACATTCACATCAATTGTTCCATTAAAAAACGCCTTCGACTGACTTATGTGATCAGTGTGTACACAATACATCAGATGTACTCCAAGTTACCATTTTTATTTAGTGCTCATTCATTAAATCTCCTTAAAGTTTATGAAAAACATATTTTTAAACAGTAACATTCCAAGAAAACATTTAAAAATTATACTCTTTGTGTTATTTCTGAAGATTAAAATGATGGCTGTAATTAATTACAGTTGAGTAAGTTGCAGAAACACTTTTAGCAAACTTAACAGTGGGCTGGCAAGATAGCTCAGCAGACCAAACACCTGCTTAGGCAAGCACAAGTTCTGAGTTCAATCAGGAGCACCACATGCGGCAGGGACCACACCTGGAGGGCAAGCAGAGCCTGCCACCGAGTCCAGGCATGGTGGTACTCCCCCTACTGGTGAGGCTGAAATCAGGACAATCACTTAAGAGAAGTGCCCTGTACCAAATGTATTTATTTATTTTTATTTTATCTATCTGTCTGTCTGTCTGTCTGTCTGTCTGTCTGTCTGTCTGTCTGTCTATCTATCTATCTATCTATTTATTTATTTGAGACAGGGTCTTGCTATGCAGTTCAGACTGGCCTTAAGCTCACTTTTGTAGTCCAGGCCAGTCTTTAACTCACACCAATCCTCCTGCCTCAGCATTCCAAGTGCTGGGATTACAGGTGTGTGACAACATGCCTAGCTACAAAATACACTAAAAAAAAAAAAAAAAAAAAAAAAAAAAAAAAACTGTTCCATACTTTTATCCCCCCCTCAATTATTAGGATTGGAGATACTAAGTATAGCTCTGTGCAGGTTGATAACAATTCAATGACCTTACTTGGGTTTACGGAGCTCCTAGACAGAGCTTATTCTCACTAGGCTTGGCTGAAGGAAGATAAGTAGGTAAGGAGAAAGCTTTGGACAACTGTACTGTGTGTTGTATGTGGAAGAGCAGTTCAGGCTTCATTTGTTTGGTCTTCTTTTTTGAATGGTTTGTACTTTTTCTCCTCTAAATCTTCTTATACATTTCTTTCTTTTTCTCTTTCTTCTTCCAATTTTACATGCATATATCTGGCAATATGAATAACTGGTTGGAAGATAACACTATGTGCTACAACAAATACTGTGAAGCTCATGTTACTTTGGTAAATTAAACTCTGTATCACTTGCGTTTTATTTTTAGTTTTAATTCTAATTTATATTCTGTTTAAAAATAATTTAAAAAGAAAATGCAAGAGCAGTGGCAGAAGCTTGGAGAAAGCTGAGACCACCACGATCTATAAAGTGCAGTTACAAAAGGAAGCCATGTTATAACCCACTAAAGAAGAGGATCCATTCCTGAAAGCGCACCGAGGCTGGAAAGCATAAATCACAGAAGGAATGCTATCAAAACTGTGAGAGCTCTAAAAACTGTAATGTTCTAAGTGATTTTATTTCTGATTCCAATCGACTTTCAGGCTTGTTTCAGATTCTGGGAACTAATTTCTCATAACTGTGAAATCAGTACGCAAGTCAGACTGAAGACAGGGAATGTAGAAACACCTAGAATACACGCTGCTTTCATTCAGCCTCTCCGCGTCCCTCTAGTCGCGTTCACAAAAAACCGTCAGGGTTTTCTGTTCAGGTCCTCTGTTGCCTCCTTTAGATACAGAGCTAAAAATAGCTGATCATTTCCTGTGATTGGAACATCGTCTCTCTTCCTTACTCTCCAAGAAATTCTAAACATGCCTTTGGGGGCAAACTTGAATGACATTTACTTTATTGGAAAAAAAAAAAAAACAAAAAAAACAGTGTGACTCATCTTTAAAAAAAAATACCAGGGGGCGGCAGAATGGCTCAGTGGACTAAAGCGCCTGCTTAGGAAAGCTTAGGCAGCTTCAGGGACCGCGGTTCGATCCCCGGCGCCACATGCTGTGCCAGCCCTGCCCTCAGGGTAGGCTGAGCCAGCCATAACGATAAATAAATAAACAAACAAACAAAAGTTCTGAAACAAGAAAAAAATAAAATAAGATTAAATTAAATTTAAAATAAATAAGTAAATAAAAGCCAGTACCAGAATTCATTGATTTATTTTGCACCACATGCATACAGAGCCTTAGAATTTCTCTGACTGTGTATCTGTCCTCTCTACTCCTGAATCAAATACAAAAGAGAGCACACCTCCGAGAGAGGATCACTGGCACACTGCAGGGGTGGTCTGCATGAATGCAAGAGAATTAAGGAGGAAGGTGCAGTACACAGCTGGCAGGGAGGTGGTCTAGTCTGCAGAAAAGGGGGATAGCACTAAACAAAAGCAAGCAGGTGGTCATGTTCCTCCTTTCTTAAACTATTCCCAGCAGGAGAAATTTCAAATGAAAAAGTGTGAATAGCTGTAGGATGCAGAAAGAGCCCGTTTCTAAATCCTTCTCTTCCTTTGCTTCAAAGACTTTCATTTTCTTCCATGGAGGCATATTTCTGGCCCCCAAGGTATTGCTCTATATAGAGTGAAGGTGAAGTAAAACCCTTAGAAAATGCTTTGCATTTTCCTTCTTACTGTCCTGGGGGAAGAATACTGTCCATGTACTCAAATTTTGAAATCTTCAAATTTACAAGGAGAATACATTTCTTCTCTTATTAAAACATTAATTTATTCATGTATTTATGTATTTAGTACAGGATCTACAAGGTCTCACTACACAAGTTGGATTCATTGTGATCTTCCTGTTTTCAGCCTCCCAAACCCTGGGATTACACCACACCCTGGGGTGGGGCTGGCACAGCATGCCAGGAATTGTACTCAGGTCCTTGTTCCTGCCTAAGCAGATGGTTAGTCCAGTGCGCTATCTGGCTGGCCCTCGCTATTTTTTTTAATATCTCCAGAAATTCAAGATGAATTGTGTTCTTCTGAAAGTCTTTTGTTAATATTACCACCATTTAAAATCATTAGCAATTTCATTTGTGAAATAATTTATTCTTATAAAACTAAGATGGTTTATTATATTCTGGATTTTAAAAATTTTCCTTCAAAACCATTTTAGTTGGTAATACATAAGCTTTCCTCAGGTGAGAAAGATCCACTAACCATAGATACTCTCGCTACCACCAGAGTTCAAAGGTAAAAATCATATGGTTAGCACTGGGATTCATTTATTAAAACCATAACATTCCCTTGCTGTGATATCTCATGCAATATACAGGCAGACTTTTCACCAAAACAAAAACCCAAGCACTACATTTTGAGAAAATGATTAAGATATGGATAACTTACTACATTTTTACAACGAATACTTATATTTAACAGTATCAATTATATTCTGGATATTCATGCTATATCTATCTATCTATCTATCTATCTATCTATCTATCCCTTTGATTTTTTCTAATTTCTATTAACTTGTAATTTGTTTCCATAACTCAAGCAAGTTAGGCCGAGGGTACAACACAGTGGCAGAGTGCCTGGCTGGCATGCGTGAGTTCCCAAGTCTCATTCCCTGTTATATAAAAAAGAATAAGGGGGGGGGGAGGCCTTCAAGCAAGTAAAATGGTATTATATATGGTTTGATTTGTATTTCTTACCTTTTGCAATTACAAACTTTTAGTTTAATTCCCAGCAGATTTGAGGGCCAAATCTATACTGACTAAATTTTTAATCCACGTATTAGTGAGGTATGCTTTGTATTTTGGTTCTAAAGATATGAAAGTTGAAAATGTATTTGTGTATCACTTTAGAAAGTAAAAACAAGGTTTTCTGAAACATCTACCACTTAAATCCATAGGTGTTTCTATCTAATAACTTATGATTGACAGTCAAAATATCAAACTTCAGAAAGGCATTGACAGGTATCCTCTATACATAATATGCAAAAACACTACCAAGACCTACGTCATAGGGTCACTAATATCCATGGACAAACAACACGTGCTCATATGCTCATAGCTATCACCATCATTATCATATCTACTATAATGTCATGAAGTACAGTCTTTCTTTTTAATACAGATAATGTCAAATGAATTTTAATAAATACAGCACAGTGTGATTTTGGATGATTTTTAAGAATTTGCTTTCTTACTATTATGTATAGATGCCCAAATATTTTATAAAATTTAAAATCAAATAAAAATCAAATAAATAAATAAAATCATGTGGAACACAATTATACTTTTAGGTTTAAACAATCCAGCTGACTTTAAAATGTCTATGCATTTATTATAGCTATGAAGCCAGTAACTACAGGACACTGTTCAGAAGTAAAGCATTAATTAGTATTATTAATCAACTTTGAAAAGATTGTTTTTAAAACCTGCAAATTTAGGCTTTGTAGAATTCCTATTGTCTCTGCACAGTTATTTTACTCCATGCTGATATGGCCCTAGGCACTTTTTTTTTTTTTTTTTTTTTTTTTTTTTTTTTTTTTTTTTTTTTTTTTTTTTTTTTTTTTTTTTTCATTTATGTATTAGGTACAGGCTCTCATACTCAACTTGACTCGTGACTCGCAGTGATCCTCCTGTTTTCAGCCTCCCCAGTGCTGGGATTACAGGCGTGTACCACCATGCCCAGACTCCTTACTAGCTCCGTGCACTCCCAGGGGCAGGGATGGCACAGCAAGCAGGAGTGGAGATTAAACCCTGGACTAAGTAAGTGTCTAAGTAAGTGATTAGTCTACTAAGCTATCTTGCTGGGCCTCCTTGATGCATTTATTATGATGTTACACCACCTTCCACCTTTGTAATTTATTATTAATAGTAGTAGTGGTAGCAGAATTACTATTTTTCATCTTCCTCTATTAAATGTGAACAGTATAATGAGGGGATGCTGACTTTCTTATCACCTCATACCACAATGATAGGCTAGTGTTTAGTGTTTAGTAGATTTTCATTTAATATTTGCTAAATAAACACATATGCGAAGTTCGCATGTTTCTTATTTGTGCCATGTTAATGAAAGCTGATACTGGTTGGGAAGATGGCTTCATGCATCTTTTGGGAATTAATGATTATAATAAGCTACATGTGCTAGAAGTATGAATATAATTTCTAACAATAGACATGAAGCCCTAGTTGATTCCAAAGTTCATACATTTGAGATTACATATATATATATATATATATATATATATGTATATATATATTGCAATTATATATTGAGCATATATTATATAGATATATCTCATAGAAAGACTGTAAAGACAAAGAATACAGTAATATTCTCCAGCTATTTGCTGCTGCAGTGAAACAGATGGCATACTCCCACCTCAGCCTTTCACAAAGCACTGGTCAAACTCAAAGCACTGGCTTATACATCTATTGCACTGGATGTACCTTTTCATGTTAAAGGGCATTCAAGCCCCAGGGAAGCCTGCAGTTTCCTAGGCCGTGGGATTCAAGGAAAGGATGAATGGGAAGAGCCATTGCCAGTCAGTGATCCCAGAGGCTCTGACATAATAAATGAGCTGCAAAATCCCCGAATGGAGGAGGCCTCTTGTTTTCTCTACTGCCCGACCACACTCTATATTCTCAACTCTGAGCTCTGTCCCCTCCTTGCAATGTGCAGTGGGGCAGGCCACACACTGTAGTTGACAGCAAGAGGCCCCGGGCTGGTGGAAGTTGAACTGTCCTGAAGCTTTATTTTTGATCTTTGGCTCATATATGACAGAGATCACAAGATAAAGAGAAAGGTCTGCTTCTGAAAAAGTATGCGGGGTAAAGCAGACCCAGCCCTAAGGCCAGTCTTCAACTTAACAGATCCACCCTTGGGTTCTGAATGCCAGAGGAGAAGCTGAGTCAGTAGAAGGGGGATAAGGCTTCAGGTTATACAGACCCCAGCCTCATCTGCATAATTTTGTCATCCAACCTCATATAAAAGAATTACAAAATAACCAATCAGAGGGCAAAGATGAGTACAAAAGCGGGAAATGTATAGTTCTGGGAGTGACAGGGAAATCCCTTTCCATTTCAGCTGAATGTGGTACCTTAGCTTCGCTTACCTAGTAATCCATATAGTGCCAGTACCTACTGAATATTGATGAGATGGGGGAAATGAGATCTTGCATGTCGTGGGGGCTCAAGCAACGCTAAGAAGTGTCAGCTGTGGCTGTGAAGGTAGAAGCATAAAACTTGAGGGGAACACAGACTCTGAGGAGGACAGGCCATGGGAAAACTTCCTATAGATAGCTAAAGAAAATTCTTCACCACAGCTTTTCTTCTCCAAGTCTTCAATCATTTTACCTTGTTCATTGCCAAATTTCCTGTCACCATCTCCTTCTAACTCTGAAATCTTCTCATCCTTATGACTCAAACAAGGCACATTTTTTTCTCTAAAAGGACATAATTTTTCCATTTTGACTGACTGTAAAATGTGATTTGCAGCTCCTTCTGCTGCTGAAGCTTCCAGTTTCCTACTTCATGGTATTTATAAATAGTATCTTTTATAAATAGTTTTATAAATAGTTCTTTGAAAAGAATATGATCTAATTTTATTCTTCTTTAAGACAATAAAAGATAAGGCATTGCATATTTGAGCTGTGATAAACTTAGCCTAAAGCCATTTTACTTGTTTAAATTTTATTTATTTGTTTAGTTTCCTTAATAGGTGTCTCAGTTACTCTTCACCTTGCTGGGACAAATATCCAGCACTCAAAATGAAGAAAGGAAAGGTTTATTTAGCCCAGTTACAGAAGGTTTCAGGGCTCACTCAGATGGCTCCAAGGAAGATTCATAAATGGCAGAGAGCAGCAGCTCATGAGGGTGGAACAGCAACAAGGGCAACGGAGGCAACAGAGAAGGAGTTTGCCTCTAGGTCTCTTTTAAATTACATTCAGGCTCTCTGCCTCGGGCCACACCCATAATCCCAGGGGTATTCAGACCCTTAATCTCATCCTTGCATCACTCATAATCCCAATGGCTCATGAGTTAATCTCAATCTCTAGAAATCCCCACCCTATGACTACCTGAGTTGCTGCGGGGAGAACTAGACACACACCTTAACAATAGGATGGTTTGCCTTGCACTTGACAAGCTACAAACATGTTCACTATGCATCACCATTCCTTTTTTTGTTGTTGTTTTTTTTGCTCTAGTATTTCAACATGGGGTAATTCTATTCTGCTTTCAGATAATAAAAGACAAAGCATTGCATATTTGGGCAGTGGTAAATTTGGACCAAATTCATTTGATTTGTTTATAGTGTCATTGATATGACCTTTATAATGCAGTGGCTCTTTGTGATACATGGTAGGATTCCAGAAGGCAGAGTCCATAGTTTATTCCAATGGAAAACAAAAACAAAAACAAAAGCAAAACAATTTTAATTGTGTGCTGCCACCTTAGCAATATTACCTTAATAAGGCAACAAAGTGGAAGAACTTTGTTGCTCCCTCTTGTTAGTGTGTACCTTAGTTTGCACATTTCCTAATGCACTGAGACAGTTTTAAACTAAAATTTAAATGCATTATGAATGTGTAGTCCAAAACCTTGAGAAACAATTTATTAAGAAAACCCTGCAAGTTGCCAACCTATAGCAGTAAAGCAAGCCAACCATCTGAAAGTCTCTTTCCCTTGCTGCAATTTAATTTATACTAAATTTATTTCTATCACTGCCTAGAGTGTCCCATTTTCATCCCTTAATGCCAGTGTTGCCTTCAAAGTCTACATAAATAAAAATGCTAATGACTTCAAACTAATGTGCTTGGCTTGTCTAAGGAACATTTATCTCTCAACCTTGGCAACTGGATCACTTTTGATAAGGTTAAGAGCAAACCCATTCCCTGGGTTCATTCTGTAATTGGATTCTCCCCCCACCCACAACTTCCATTGTAACCCTCAGACCCATCTTGCTTTTCTTCTCAAAGTCAGAATGTAAGCAATTATAGTATGTCATATCTCTATTTCCCTGACTGTCATGTTTACTTGTAATTTATTTCCTTCTTTGTTTCTCACTTTGAATTGTATTATTCGTTTTGATTTTTTAAAATTTCTCCAGTTTTCTCTTGTCCATAAAAGAAAAAAGTCAACCCTTTGCCTACAAGGCTTTATATGTTTCCACGCTTGCCTGATTCTTCAGCACCATTTCTTTCTAGAACCTGATCATCCTCCGTCACCTTTCACACAGTCCCACAAACCTTGCACATGGCACACATCCTTTATGGTTCTGACTAGAAGGGTATGAGGGTCACTAGGCAGAATAGAACGAGATGCACACAAATACATCAAATGTGATATTTAATTGAGAATACTCTAGGTGATATATACAGCTTTTTTCTTACAATAAATAGCAGTTAGATTGCTAGCTGCTCGTGGTTCTTATTTGCCTCCTTTGCCACTCTGCTTAAGGATCTTGTTTCCATAAAGGCTCCTTAGGTTGAAGGACAAGGCAGTCTGTGATATGGCAGGATATGGCACTATGGTATGGGAAAAGAGGTGTGGGTTGTCAACACAACTCAGCCTCAAAAGTTCTCTACTGGTAGTTAGTATCCATTTTTTTATAGAGATGTTTTAGGATGAATGTGTCAACTCTGGGTTATTTGTCACTGTCTCAGTCTCCTCTCTCTCTCTCTCTCTCTCTCTCTCTCTCTCTCTCTCTTCATTTCTCTCTCTGTCTCTGTCTAAAATAATGAACCTTTGGGGTACACTCATTACTGGATGCTGTAGCACATACAGAGAAGAAATGCCCACCTTCAGTGAAGACTTGTAGTTATATGCTCAGTGAACTTTCATATAACACATGGCCACTTCCATATAACACATGGCCACTTCTTACTTTATTTTATTTCCATTTCTTTTTCTTTTTTTTTTTTTTTTTTAGGTTCCCACTACTGAGTCATAGTGATCCTCCTGTTTGTACCTCCCAAGGGCTGGGATTACAGACACGCACCACCACACCCAGTATGGAGAGCTCAGCGCGCTCTAGAGTGGGGCCGGCGCTGCACGAGGGGCCAGGAACCGAACCCTGACCCCTGCACTTCCTCCAAGCAAGTGCTAAATCAGCTGAGCTATACTGCCGGCCCTTATTTCCATTTCTTAACAAAAGGAAAATTACAAAAGAGGCGAATACTTTAAGAGTATACAATCTTATGCAAAATGTTAGTTTACTTAATATCAGAAACAAATCTTAAGGGTACAAATTCTGTTATTATTGCCATTTTATAGTTGAGTATAGTGAGGTAGAGAAAATTTAGCAACTTATCCAAAAGAAACATTATTCTACCTGTTTTATTTAACCAGATTCACAGAAAATATTTAAAAAATCAAGAAAATGATTGTCAGTTGCCTATTATATCTCAGAAACAGCTTCACAATTTTTAGTTATTACATTCATTTGCTTGTGATATATACTAATGGAACTTTTTCTTTTATAAAAACTGGAAATAATGCACTGAAGCCTACTATAACATGAATCTTATCCCCACACAATAACTCTAAGATTAAATTTGATAAATTATAAAAGTATTTTTGAACTTTTATAAGTTAGAAAAAGAACATAAATAATCAGCCTCTTGGGAGGATGGCAACTACAGTTAATTGTGAATATAATTACTCATTTTTAGGTAGATCTTATCTGAGGGATATAAGCAACTTTGAAACTGTATAGTATATAAGTTTGGGCTAATCTCTAAGGTCTTATATCTGAGAAGTCAACAAGTATTATTAATAAATGAAATAACAGAACTATGATTATTTTCTTTGTAATAATTATATAGCCAATGACTTTCTTGAAGTAGCTGGAAAATATAGACTAAAATAACATACTTTCTAAGACCCTAAGATTTGTCCCTGTTATAAGAAATAGAATGTCATACTTTTAAAGTTTATGTTTGTGGAAAATGTATTAATTTTCTAGATAGATTCTTTAAAGCAGATAAATGGATCACTTAAGGGCATATTTCTAAGATTTACAGAAATAGTGCATGTTATAAAATAATTTTTGTTTGATGATTTATGTAAATGGTCACAGAAATAGAATATCTACAGTTTTCATTATAATGTATTATTAAAAGATTTTAATTTAGGCATCATGAGGTACTGTAGCTATTTTTCGAATTTTAATATTTGTGCTACCCCAAATATTGGGATTTGTAATTGAATAAACTATTAAATATGTACAAATTATTCTATTACTTATGTTTCTGCCACTTTATTCAAAATGTATATGTCATGATCATTAAAGCCTGCTCTAATGATACTCTGAATCTGTATGCTTTAGCATCACACTTGTATGAAAGAGAAGATAAAGGGAGAAACAAGATACTACCTTATACTGTCCTACCTTCAGTCTGAAACGGACCACACCATATTCACATAAAAACATATTCTTAGAAAAAGCATTTACTGAAATTTAGTTTCATTCAAAAAATGACACAATGTAGCTATGGTGTAAAAATCAAAATGGTGTCACTAAATTAGCCTTTATGGTCCACCTCAAATTATGGAGTGATTTTTGTCTTGCCTTTTATTTTTCCTGTCCTGACCACTGCTCTTGATTCTTTTTCATTGGGTATCTTGATTTCTTGTGTGACAGCGTCGTTCATATCTTCATGTAGCAAACATTTTAGCATTCTCTTTTCAGCCCTTCCCACTGAACTGTTATCCTCCTGTGACTGAAATCATCACTGCTATGCTTTATAGCAGTGGTTCTCAACCTGTGAGTCGCGACCCCGGTGGGGGTCGAACGACCAAAACACAGGGGTTGCCTAAAGTCATCGGAAGATACATATTTAAACCCATGCTATGCCATGGTGAAATGTTATTTATTGGAATTAGCAATAAATATTTCTCAACATATAACTAAATATTGTTTTTGTGATTAATCACTATGTTTAAATTATGTTTTGATTTGTAGCAATGAGAATACATAATGCATATCAAGTATTTACATTCCGAATCATAACTGTAGCAAAATTATAGTTTTGAAGTAGCTACCAAACTTATTTTTTGGTTTGGGGGTCATCGCAACATGAGGAACTGTATTGTGGGGTCACAGCACTAGAAAGGTTGAGAACCACTGCTTTATACAATCTATGTGTGCATGGGTCATCCACATGAACTCAGCCCCCCTTTTGTGTCACCCTGTCCTTTGTTAACCTTTCTTTAGTCTACTAACACATATCGTCTATACACTGGGCATGGCCCCCTTTTCTTCCTCTCTTTGCCTTGCTTCGTAGTAATTACCTCCTCAAACCAACTGTAAATTTCTTCTCAATATAAATAAAAACAATAAACTTTTTTATCTCTCACTTTACTATAGAATAGCAAAGAAGTAAGTACTAACTAAATGCCATTTCATTAACGTAATGAATTTCAGTGAAAAAAGATGCTTATGTTACAGCCACCAAATATTACCTCCAATGAGATACAGTTCTCCTTTGCAACTAAGGGGTTGCTCACTTTTCAGGACACACTGAATTAATAAATGGCCATGGGTCTCCCCTTTGATTTTATTAAAATGCATCACACTCATTTTAATTGTTAGAAATGCAATTGAAAAAGCATCACAGCTTTGACTTTAATATATATTTAAAATTAATTACACAGAATAAAGGTTAAATTATGTGAGGACCCATGCTGAGCCCATGCTTGGAGACTGGCAAGAAGAAACCAACACATTAAAGAAGAGAAGAGATAAGTGCACTTTTGCCATTTCAGTTTAATTCTACTGCTTTCCTAATGAAAATTCACCAAAACACCAGGTACCTTACTAATTATCTAATCTCAGCATGAAAATAATAAATGGAGACTGTACAATTGTCTGATTTGGGCTTGGAGATGCTCACACTTAGGTCTTCTCCAAGGAGTGAGAACCAACATTGAGCAATGATACATTATCTTAAGGAAAACAAAGCCCTGTAATAAGATCATTCCTTCTTTTCATATTTTAAGGACTCTAAATTTTGTTTTGGTAAAATTTTAGTAGATTTACTAAAAAAAAAAAGCTTCCACAAATTAATAAAAGTATAAATCGTAATTTTTGGTTGGTTGTCATTTCTATTGGCTATAGTCAAAAAGTATTCATTTATATGTAAATAACCTAAATATCATAAATATTAAAACAAGTGTCAAGACAACTGAATTAATAAGCACAAAAATCACCACTTGATGCCTGCCATTTTGAGAAGATAGGTGAAATTGTAATTACTCCAAAGTGCTTTAGAAATATTTCCTTTGGTTAGCAATATTTTTCCAAGCAGAAGAAAGATGTTTAGAAAAAGCACAAGAAGAAATGAGTAATACTCAACAGGGCACCTGATCTGTCTTATTTCTTAAGCCATGGACAAATAATTCCATTGAGTTCTTCTACAAACATTTTTCTTTAACATATTTCCCTCCACCTGCAGTCCTGATGACTTGTTCATGGCCAGTTTTGTAAAGAAAAACTATTCTATTTCTTTTGTCTAGCTGCAAAAATGGACCTTACAATAGTGTGAATTAGTAAATGGCAAAAATATATCTAGAGATGCTAACCTTGGCTCTACTATTTTCAAATGAATTCAACATGTTAGGGTTCAATTTACTAACTCCATAAAGTTGTAAAAGACGAATACTAAGATATTATAGAAACAACCACAAATATGTGCAAAATAATGGGAATTATAGGCAGCAAACGATTGGGAATAGTTGAATAAACTTTCCTTATAGATTCGTATATCTTTGTCATTTATACACATGCAAGGCTAAAAGCACATAAGCAACTATGAAACAATGGAAAAAGAGATGAAATGACTTTGAGAAATAAAATGCGCTACTGTAGGAAACGACACTTTACCTTCCAGTGAGCTAAAAGACCTGAACAGCTGGCATGTACTATTGTAAGTGTGTGGTTCCACTTTGGCTGCTTTACCAAGGGAATGACGCAGATAAATTTGATTTTTGCTGAGTTTTTTAGTTAGTGGCTAATACTACTCTTGAAGATGCAATGTAAGGTCATATACCAGGTAATGGCACTGTTATGGTTTATGTCTAGTTGTCCCCCCAAAGCCTCATTCAATCATGGGGCGTGGCTTCTATTGATTGAGATTTCATTCATGATCCCTGGGATTGTGTTTTAGTACTGATGGGATTATCGATCTGAGTAAGACTGAGGCTATGGGTGTAGTCTAGGGTGGATATCCTAAGGCAGAGAGCCTGAATGTAGTATAAAAGAGTGACAGAGAGACAGACTCGAGCTGTTGCTGTTGCTCTGCTGCCCTGATTGATTGGCTGCCTCTGCCACCATATTGTTGCTGTTCGGCTGCCATGAACTGGATGTTCTCTGCCCTGTTCCACTCAGCCTTGGGCCAGCCAAATATGGACTGAAACCTTCAGTAACTGTGATCTAAATAAACCTTTCCTTCCCTCATTTTGAGTGTCAGATATTTGTTCCAGCAATGATAGAAGGGAAACTAAGACAGGCACAAATACTGAAGATTCAGTACCCACTAAACCAACTCAAATTACTAGTGGATGGATGCTGTCTTGTGTGGATATTTACGGTTGTTCAAGATTATTGCAGAAAACATTGTACATAGCTTATTTAATTCACAGATAGGGCTGGGGCACAGAAACAACCTGGCACAGCTTGTTGTTTTATTTTCTATTTGTCAGTCCAGATTTTGAAATTGTTTTCTTTTCACTTACTCATTTCCTGTTCATTCACTTACATGATTGAACATTTTTCGGATGCAAAGTGAAATGTCTTTGAAAGAAATGGAAAGAAATATGCTAAATAAACAATAGGTAAATATTTCCAGGATAAAGAAAATTAAAGTGATAAGGAGATCCAAATCCATGTGACATAATTATTGAGCGCAGAGATTTATTACTGATAGAGGGAATCTATTTAATGCATAAAGTGACATATTTGAAAGGTTATCATAAAAAATACTGTGTGGTCTTATAAGGTACAAACGTGGCTAACAAATAACCACCACCAAAGATCAAATAGAGGCCCAGAAGGAGTAAAATTTTCTAATTATTGGAGTTGCTCAGTAGAAGAGGCATCCCTGTCAATATTGGTGATTCTCAAACTCATATACATTGTAGCAACTTTTCAAAGGACTTATTAGAGGGTATTTTACTGGAGTTGGATAAATTTAAGAGTACAGCATAACTGATGTTGCATGCCTATAATCCCAGCACTGTGGAGGTTGAAAACAGGACGGTCACTATGAGTCTGAAGTGTGTAGTGAGACCCCATATCAAATACATAAATTAAAAATAAATAAAATAAAATTAGAAATTTCATGTCACCCAGCTATGCCCCTATGAGGTTCCTCCCCAACCCCCTACCCCTGGAGATCTTAGGACATAGAACTACACAGATATGCGTATACCATTATCCCAAGCAGGCCAAATCATACTTAATCCTGAAAGCAGACTATGTTGTCTTCAACAGAAAACCAGGAAAAGAAAAGGTAGTGCCTATGTACATATATAATGGTATACGACCTGGCTCCAAGGAAGTCAAACTTAGGTATTTGTAGGAAAGTGAGCGCACTTGAAATATAATGATGAGTGAAGTAAGTGAGACAAATAAGCTTGGATATCATGTGGTATCTTTCATTTGAGAAAACTGAAGTACAAACTAAGAGAAAAATAAAAGGAAGATAAATGGAGATAAGGGGATTGATCTCCTATGAATGGGAAGGGCTCTGGGGGAGCAAAAGTGAGGGGTGAGGAGGAAGTGCTACTGATGCAGGTAGAGTGAGGGTGCACCACATAGAGAATCTTACTGCTCTCAAGGCATGCAGGCCTCATATGCCATAACCATGAATCAAGGTTAATCAAATCAGATGAATAAAAAGGGAAAGGAGGAATTAGACGAAGGGGAAGGAAGAAGGGGGAAGGTGGGATTTAAAAAAAGAAACTACTATGTATCTGTAGCTGCTCCTCAAGATGACTGCAAAGTGCATGTACCACAAACACACATTTATAGGGCTGGGAAGATAGCTCCGAGGCACAAGTGCCTGCCTGACAAGTGCAAGGTCGTGAGTTTGAACCCCAGTCCCGCAAAAAAAAAAAAAAAAAAAAAAAAAAAAAAAAAAAAAAAAAAAAAACCACACATTTATGAATAAAAAATAATAACAACAACAAAAAAGAAAATTAAAAGTTTGGGAATGTGGCCTAGTGCAAAACTCTGTTTAAATTTCTAGTACTGCAAAGTTAAAAGAGCCTTATTTTATTAGTTCTAGTTAGTAAATTGCAAAATTATCCCAGAACTTAGCATTTTAAAATAACAAACATCTATATTATCTTATGGTTTGGGGTAGTTAAGGGAGCTCAGAATTGCCAAGTGCCTCAGGCCTAGGGTCTCTCCAAAGATGGCAATCAAGCCAGGGACACAATTGTCCCCAGGCTAGCACGTGCCACCCCACTATCAGGCTCACTTGTCTACCTGGTGGCAAGGCTGAGCTGCTGCATGGCGGGTCACCAGACACATTATTTTCTTGCCACATAGGATTATTCCAAGGGCTTCTCACAACAGGACAGCTTGCTTTACTCAGCAAGCAAGCATGAGAGAGCAACAGGATGAATAGCGTGCCTGACACTTCATAAAACCCATTCTTTAAAGCAACACACAATTTGGTCTGCCACATTATATTTACTAAAGAGAAGGTACTTAATCCAGGCCACACCTGAGAGGTAAGTCAGCCAATGGTGTGAGCAGCAAGGAGAAAGGTCCTCAGGGTCCCATTTCAGAAGCTGTCACAGATGACAAATACTTTGCTTTGTGGGGCACATACTTGGCGGGATGGCTCAGCGGTCTAAAGCGCCTGCTTGGGAAAGCTTGGGCGGCTTCAGGTACTGCGGTTCAATCCCTGGCACCACATGCTGCGCCAGCCCTGCTCTCGAGATGGGATGAGCCGGCCATAAAAATGAGTGAATAAACAAAGGTTTGAAACAAGAAAAATAAAGTAAATAAAAAAAAAATTATAAAAAAAATTATGGAAGTAACCATGCAAAAATATTTGTGTTATTTTCTATTTGCTGGTTAAGTATATAATGAATGAAAATCCAAGATTTAATTTGAATTCAGCTCTATGCTTAAATTCATTTGTCATTACTTTCTAAATTAGAAATATGCACATAAATACCTGACTGTGATTTTAAGTACAATGTACATGGTCATTGAAAATAAGAGAAAAATATAAAACGTCTGGATAATGAATAGATGCTATGTTATAAACTGTATCAGAGATCTGTGGAAGCCATGAACACTAATTAAACTAAAACTTCAGGGAAGGAAATATTTATATGATGAAGATAATATGTTAGTGGCTCTTATTCCCCTCCTGGGGATATGTGCCAGTTTGGGATGTAGGAAGATTTGTCTACCAAAGAGCAGTTAATACAATGAAAAACCACAGAAGTTTGTAACTGTCACAGGACTATCACAGTAGGCAAATGAGAGTAGTACAAGTTGAAAGCTTAAAGACACTCTAGTGTGTCACCAGTGGCCTCTGAACTGGAGATTAGATAAAATTTGTCACTGATACTAAATGCAGAGTGATATTAAAACTTCAAAATTAAAGGGGAAAAATCCTCTCTTGTCCTGCAATGCCTAGGAAATAAACACTTTCCAGAAAAACCAATAGATACCTGTCATGTATGGTAGTAAACTGCCTGCCTTTCAAACAGGTGAGAGCTCCAGATCTATATGAAAATAAAAGCTATAGACAAAGCCTAGAACAGTGATGCTAACTAAACCTCTAGAGCGTTCATGGACACAGCCTGCTACAGAGCATTGTGTTAGGTTCACCACCACTACCCTAGAGGATCTGAATATGAAGAGCTGAGTCTCTTGGAGTATTTAGAGTAGGGAAAGACTCATCATATTTTCCAATCAAAAATTGGTCATAAGTAGGAGAAAACAGATCCCAAGTTTTAAAATAGACCATATTTTTTATTGTCTATTTTTTTAAAAAAATATTTTAAAAAGTAGAGAATTGTAATTAAGTCTAGGAAAGCAGTAGATATTATAGAAGTGACAATAAGGTATCTGACATTTCACATTTATTGAGTCTAATGCCATCTTCAATATAGGAAAGAAAGGCATAGTGGCCTTGTATTTGTTTTCTGTTGCTATAAGAAACTAGCCAAGATCAGAGACCCGTTTTAGTTCACACTTAGAGGAGCAGAAAGCTCAAGATCATCTGTCCTCATTAGGTAAATCATAAAATGCATACGTGATGTCACAATGCAAAATCAAGAGACTGTGAGGTGAGACTTTCTCTTCTGTGCAAGCCTGGTGTCACAGGGGTAAAAGCATCCCACAAGAGCTACATTTGTCCTTTACACAGGCAGCGCTTGGCCACTTTCCATGGGGCTCCAACTGCTAAATCTGCCATGGCCTCTGAAAACGGACACATTTTGGGCCCAGCACTAGACTATGCACCTTTGGGCAGCACGTTCACCCAATATTCAATTTAACATTATGAAGCCTGGGTTAAAAACCGCTATCAAAACACACAACCAAATGTACATGAATAGGGAAAACAACAAAAAGTACACTATGTAAGAGACCTATAAGGAGAAAAAAATCTCAACATATCTAATATTTCTATAGTTCAGTTTGTAAAAATATAAAAGTGAGTTAGAGCAAACATTAAATACATACCAAACATTCTGCAAAACTGAAGAAAGGCATCCTTTTGTCGATTTATAAGTTCAGTGAATCTAAATTAAGAAAAATGCTCATGTGCAAACATAGACCCAATTAAATAAAGAAAGTTCTGATATTAAAAATAAAGGAAAAAGTTTTTTTTTTTTTTAAAGCCAGATGAGCCGGGAAGATAGCTTAGCAATCAAAGCTCCTGCCTGGCAAGTGCCAAGAACCAGGTTCAATCCCTAGTATCACATGCTGTTTCATGGTGCCAGCCACCAAAACTGGGCATGGGGGTGCATGCCTGGGGTCCCAGCACTGAGGAGGCCGAGTTCAAACTATGTAGTGAGACTGACCCTGTATCAAGTAAATAAATGAATAGGTAAATTTTTAAATTATTTTTTAAAAAATAATCCAGAAAATGTGACATTTCCATCAAAGGAATAAAGATGAAATTCATAGCAGATTTAATTATGTAATCCAGAGGCACTTAAATATTCTCACATGATGACAGAATTGTAACTGGTAGTTAAAATTCTATATCCATGCAGAATACACCTAAGACCTAAAGGTGAGATAAAAATGGCTCGTTCCAACTAGCATTAAAAATTTTATTTCTATCCAGACAATATTAAAAAAAGAAAATTTAAAATGAAACTTAGATGAATACTAATAAAATGGACAAGACAAAAGAAAACTAAAATAGTAAGTATATAATTCATGAATATTACCTTTGTATTGAAATAATTATACATTTTATAAAATTAAGTTACATGTGGAAGTAAAATATGAGTATAAGAATACAAATATATACAAAATATTAAAATTTCTAAATTTCAAGCTGTGTGTGGTATTGATAAAAAGTTTTCTTAAACTATATGCAAGCCAGGTGTGGTGGTGCATGCCTGTAATCCCAGCACTCGGGAGGCTGAGGCAGGAGGATCAGTGCGAGTTTGAGACCAGTCTGGGCTACCAAAGTGAGCTCAAGGCCAGCCTGAACTGCATAGTGAGACCCTGTCTCAAAAAAAAAAAAAAAAAAAAGCTATATGCAAATTGTGTATGTTTTCAATTTTAAGGTAATCACTGAAAGCATAGGGAAAGAATCTGCAATTAATTTAATATAAGGAAAATAATAAAATAATAAATAAATATTTAATTAAGCTAAAACATATCAACAATGAATAAAAGAAAGCATGAAAGGAGGCTAAATATATCCCTAAAAGTGAAATTTCCTATAGAATTAAAAGTACTTCAATGGAACTAAATGGAAAGTTTATGAAAGGAATTGTTCCAGGAAGAATAAGATTATTAGCTTAATTTAAAAGCTGCATACAGGCCCTTTATTCCAAATAAAATGTGACTATGTAAAAGGTTAAAAGCAGTTTCATAAAAACATTAATCTAAACAAAGTTGCCATAGCAACATGAATAACAGATAAAGGCAACTTTAGGGCAAGAAGTGTTTCTTAAGAAAGACTTTCATAATGAGTAATGAGAATATGCCTGATTATGAATATTTATGTAATGAAATACATAGATTAAAAATAAAAATAAATTAAATACTAATTAACAAACAAAAAAAGATATAGATGTATCAATACAGTGTTAGATTATTTCAAAACCTAATAATAAATAACAGAATGTACATGCATCAATATTTAAGTATATTAAAATATTTGAACAACCACATTAACACATGATTTATGAAAATAAGTTGAATATTTAACCTGACAAGGACAGATTTTATATTTAGTTCTAATATAGATAGAACAAGCATAAAGTTGGCCCAGCTACTTACATATGTAGGAAAATCTCAACAAGGTTCAAGTCTGATATAATGAAATTATGCTCTCATGTCTCACAGAGGTCAATTTCAAATTGTAAGTAGAAAAGTGCACTTTAAGCATTTAACATCGAAATCAGAGATGGTGAACCTTTTAGAGACAAGGGCCCAAACTGTAACCCCAAGCCCACTTATTTACCATGAAGTGACAGCATTGCATATAATTCAACCTTAATACTGAAGTTTTAGTTCGTTTCCCTGTCTACCTGCCTGCCTGCCTGCCTGCCTGCCTGCCTGCCTATCTATCTATCTATCTATGTATCTATCTATCTATCTATCTACCTATCTATCATCTATCCATTAAGTGTTTGCCCCTGTGGGGTCTCAGTACACAGCTTGGACTCACAGTGATCCTTCTGCTTTCAGCCTCCCCAGCGCTGTGATTATAGGTATGCAATACCACCCCCGGGCAGGGGCTGGCATGGCATGTGGTGCCAGGGATGGAAGGCTGGCTCCCACAGTTGCCAGAGCAGTTGCTTAGTTCACTGAGCTATGCCACTGCTCCAAGGTTTTAGTTTAGAGACAATTCTTACATTAAGATCTCTGGTATAAAAAAAGAGAAAGAAAAAAAAAAAAAAAAAAAAAAAAAAAAAAAAAAAAAAAAAAAAAAAAAAAAAAAAAAAAAAAAAAAAAACACATGCCATAGGTTTGCCACCACTGATACAAATTAGAAATACTAAAATGTACCAAACTAAATATAACATCTCACAATAATTTTAGAACATAAATTAAAAAATTCCCTTTAGGGAAAGATATAAGTAGAAGTGCTTGTATCAATGAGAAGGAAGTCTTAAAATAATCTACATTTTATTCATAAATCAAAACAGCAAAAGAAAGAAAATAATAAATGGGAAACTTCAATGATGTGCAAATCTAATACCCTGGTGATCAAATTACTAATAGTAGAGAAAAAAAATAATCCTAAAGTGAATATGAAATGAGACCCCAATCAGTAAAAGCAGTTACTGGGCACTGAGAGCAAGGCCTGAGGCGTGGTCCCAGACCTCCAGTCCTACCACAAAGCCGCAGCAAGTATTGACAAAAAGGTGAGCATACGGGTGATTGTGAAAGCATGGAGGACACGGAAAGGAAACAACTGCAGACACACGCAGCCATCAGACCTTGGACAAAGGAGCCCAAAACACACACTTGAGGGGCAACAATCTATTCAACAAACAGTGCTGGGAAACTGGCTATTCACATGCACAAGATAGAACCTAGACACACATTATTCACTAAGTACTAAACAAAATCAAAATCAAAACAGATGAAAGATCCAAATCTTAAAACAGAAACACTATATGGTACAATTCCTTTTTTTTTTTTTGCCACCTTACACCTTCAGCTTGTCAGATTAGTGCTTATGCAGCTGAGCTATTTCCCTGGTCCAAGAACTCTTAAAGACATATAACCCGTGAGTTCAAGACCAGCCTGGACTACAAAAGTGAGCTTAAGGCCAGTCTGAATTGCATTGCAAGACTGTCTCAAAAAGACAAAAATAAATAAATGAATGAATAAATAAATAAATAAGATGTAGAAGCATACAAAATTTTCTGAGCAGAATTTTAAATGCACAAGAAACACCCAAGAATCTATGCATAGGATCATAACATGAAAAGTTTCTCCACAGGGAAAGAAACTAACAGAGAAGAAACAACCTACAAAAAGGAAAAAAAAAAAAAAGGTAATCCCTTGGACATGGGAGCAGTAACTACAATATAAAAAGTTCCAAAGAAATCAAATCCTGACAAAGAAGCCCAAAGCAACAAATAAGCACCTGAAATTAATAGACATGTCTCTGAGACATAAGAACAAATAGCCAGGAAATATATGAAAAAATGCTCAACAGTGATGGCCATTTGAAAAATGGCAATTACAACAACACTGAGATTTCATCTTACTCCAGAAAGTTGGATGCCATCGAGAAATCAGCTGATATTAAACATTGGAGACTCAGGGGAAAAAAAGAAATCTTTCTTCACTGTAGGTGGAACTGTAAAGTGATAAAGCCTCAGTGGAAATCAATATAATTATTCCTGAAAATATGAGAAGGAGAAATTCCACTTGATCCACTCATTCCACTCTCACGTCTTCCTGAAATCATTGATGAGGCCACATCACACTGATGTATGCATATAAAAAAGGGGAGAGGGGAGGGGAAACTGAACTGAGATGTGTTACATACACGTGAAGATTTCACACAGTGCATGTGCTCATAAAGTACAAACATATACAAAGAAAAATGTAAGAATGAAAAAAATATTTTAAAAGGCTGGAAAGGCTGTAGTGAAAAATACAGCAGGAATGTAAAGGAGTACAACAAAGCAAAAGAAAACGTATGAAGAAAATAACCAGTTACTTATATGCTAATCATTAACCATTAAAACGTTAACTAAAGAGAATATATGAGCCAGGCATGGCAGCACACATCTCTAATTCCAGCACTTAGTAGGCTAAAGCAGGATGATTTTTGAGTTTTAGGCCAGCCTACGCTACAAAGCGAGTTCAAGGACAACCTGAACTGCGTTACCTTCCCTCAAAAAGACAGAAAAAGAAGAACAATAAAGAATATATGAAAATAAAATTGGATCAAGATAAAAATATTAGTTATCTAATAATAAGTCCAGTGGAAAATATTCTAAGTGTCTCCAAAGCAAACTATAAAATGCTGTAGTATTACAAAACTTAACAAAACCGGTCATCTCAAAGTCATTGGGATTCTTAAATGTGCAAAGTTGACACTTCTCTTCAAACTAATATTTAATGCAAACTCTTTTAAAATGCCACTTTTGATTTCTAGTAAATTGAAGAATTGCTAGAAAATTCATATGTGAAAAAAAAGTTCAAGCAACCTTGGAGAAAAATAAAACTGCAATATATACACTACTACTATTTATATAAATTTACATAGTTGAAACAACGTTTGATCATCCAAAAAGATACCCTTAAAGCCAAATCACAGATACACGATAATCTGACTTATAATAAAGACACTTTCAGTTAATGATGGTAGAACATTTGAATAGTTACAAATAGGAAAATAAAGATCTCCAGAAATACAGAATATATAAATATTATAAGAAAAATAATACATTTTAAATAGCAAATAATAAATATCCTGGAAATATATGAATTGTCTTTATGAATATGGCAAAACTAGACACTTCTAAGGTAGAAATAATTAAAAATCTAACACTAAAAGGAAGACAAATAATTTAATGAAATTGCTGATTTATATATAATCAATCAAGATTGATTTCAATCTCATATAGAATAGAAAAGAAAACCATACAAATAAATAATAAAAAATACATAGCTTTTTCAGTACTGGGGACCAAACTCAGGACTTCACAACTGTCAGGCAGTTGCTTATGCTGCAGAGCTATGTGGTCGGCCACTGTTTAATTTGCTTCTTTGAGACAGGGTCTCACTATGAGGTTCAGGCTGGCCTTGAACTCACTTTGTAGCAAAGGCTGGTCTCAAACTCATAAGAATCCTCCTACGTTAGCCTCCCAAATGCTGGGATTACAGGCATGCACCACATTCCCAGAAATATTTAGTATACTTTAAACTTAAAAAGTAAAATAGAAGAAATATATGTAAGAACCAGGAACAACAAAATCATTGATATTTCTAAGCTGGCATACAAGAAAGTATTACGTTGTTTAAGTCATCTAAAGTTGAAAGGCTACAGATGTTTAGTGCATTTATAATTAATTTCATGAAAAACTGAAATGCTTTTAGTATTGCCGCGAAACATTTTTAAACAAGCAAAACCTTTATCCATTTATTCTAATAAATAAAATGCATTTGAAGTGAATTAAAATATGAACCCCTAAGTATCCCACTATAGATGGAAGGAGGCCTTGCCCTTGGCCTACCAATCTCAATGCAGAGCACATGATTCCCATGTGAGGGGACCACCATTCCAGCATAAGAATGCCTCTTACTACCGGTGACTGAGGTAGCACTGATTGGCTATCCACTTCCCGCTTGTGCTCCCTGCTTACCTCCTCCTAGTGTATTTTCCCCTAGAGCCCTTAGCCCCCCATCTGTCCAGTCTCTCCCCACTGTGGAGCACTTTTTGCTGAAATACTCTGTAAGCTTTTGAACATAACCACGTCACAGAAGCTTTTCACTATTTTTGTGGGTTTCATTTATGTGTATTAAAACGCTATTAAATTTTGTATATGATTTGCATTCCTCTGTCAGCCTCTTATCAATTTAATTCATAAGTTTTAGCCAGTAAAAATAAGACGGTAGAGGAAAAGTTTTTCTTTCCTATACATTTTATATAAATATAGAGGAGAATACATATGCAAGTTTTGTAGAACTTATACTTCTAAAGTAATAGGTGAATAACAGGGTAATAGTTGCTCATAATTAAATTATTAAAAATTCTATTTTCAGTCCTTTTTTTTAAGAAGAATAAAAAATAGAACTACAGGATTTCACTAAGCAAATGAGATGGTTGCTGGAGAACTGACATTCTACATGGCAAAGGCAAAAATTAGACCCAATTCTATCAGAATGCACTAAACTAAATTCAAAATAGATCACAGATTTAAATATCAATTTAAATTAATATTTATAATTTTTATAGGTAGTGATTTAGAAGAAAATGATAATACATAAAGAATGAGTATCTCAAGGTGCAGTTTCTCATGTTTTGCATCAGCTGTGCATGAAGTATCTGTCTTTAGGATTTCCACACAAATCCCAGTATGTATATTTGGCAGCTGAATTAAGACAGTGCTCCTTGAGAATATTCTGTTTTCTCTCATTTGTAGATTGGATTTGTATGTGAATACCTGACATGAGAGCTTTAGGTGTTGAAGAACCTGGGGGAGGGGCTTAGGATGTGGCTGCAATGTTAGAGCCTTTGCCCAGTGGGGCTGAGGCCTGGGGTATAATGCTCAACACTGAAACGTAAACTAGATGAGAGTTTGTTCTTCCACTCCACTGAGTTTAGTGATTCCCCAAGCCTGTCTTTCCCTTGTTTGTGAAGACTCTAAATCTTTTCTGTTCTTTAGAGCTGAGTGTTATCATTCTGTTTTCAGTCACGTTTATTCTGCGATGAAACATGTATGGTTAAATGGCTATATTTAGAAAATACCTGATTCTCGGAAGCAAGATTTAATCATTATGTATTGAAAATACGTGTAAACTAATAAATAAAATAATGAAAACCTAAAAAAAGAGTATGTTTATTAAATACACAACTATAATTCAGTGACAAAAATTCTAGTATAAGCACAAAACAAAACTCTTGTTGGTAAACGTTCTGCTCAGAAGTAGGACCTACTAAAGAAGTGTTGTACTCTAAGAATGAGACAACAGAGGCAGACATCCAAAAAATAAAAACAGTGCTCTATTTTAGCTGGTACTCAGCGGCAGTCCCTAAGCAAGAGCGCAAAGAGGCGCGCTGAGGTGGGGAGAGCAGGGGGCTTTTAAGCTTGAAAACCACAAAAGGGGTGGGGAGTGGGAGCACAACTCTGGAAAGCCAGATATGGGCTACAGGGCTCGGAGCAGTGGGAGGGGTAAAAGGGGAGCGGACATCTGGGCAGCCTGGTAGCAAGGAAGCATACATCTGGAGGATCTGATATGGGCTACAGTCGGAGTTTGCAAGAAATAGTACATCGTGGTTTTTCTCAGGATTTTGCAGAGCAGAGTTTTAGAGTTGAGCAGTTTCAAGTTAGCAAATAGCGGCGCATACAGAACAAGATGGTGGCGCAATGGTCAAGGTACAACACGGATGGGGATTATGGAGTTAAAGAGGCTAAGTTATAGCATGACAAGAGGAAGTTAAACTTCGAGGAAGATTCCCTCAATCACATTAGAAGTGAAGAAGTATCTTCATGCAATTTTTGAGAGCTCAAAAAGTAACTGTTCAACTTGAGAAGTACCTATGGTAGCCTTTCTAATTTTTACCATACCTTTAATGGTAAAATTGATGCTTCAGGAAACATTCGGACTTCTCTAATGGAGTAAATGCTGACCATCTGCCTGGTCAAACCACAATAGCAAATGTATTCTGATAAATCTCAATTTATCTCTACCAATATCCTTATTAACATTTTTAATCCAAACTAATCAAACGAGAAATTGATTTTGACTCTTATTTCAACAGGCAGATTTAGAATTCCTGGCACACTGCAGAGTTTGTTAGTTGCTCCTATCCTTTCTGATAATATTTTTACATGAAGTTGAGATAAATTATGAGCTTCCTCCTCTAATTGTATTTCTACTTTACCTCAAGGAAAACCCACTGTTATTCAAATCAATCTTTACTCCCCAAGTGGGTGCTAGTGACACCCTGAAATTAGCATCTTACAGGCTCATCAATTCAAGATGACAAAGAAATAAGTGGCCCTATTGTATGGTTCTGAGTTGGTTTAGAATCCAAAGAATAGTCTCTATTAATTTCAGCATAGTTTGAATTTCTAAAAAGTTCATATCTTTAGAAGAATAAGGTAATTGTATGACAGAATTCTTTTTTCACATAATGTTGAAATGGATACAGCCTTTCCAGTTGTGCACTTGAAAACTGATTTTAATATTGAGAATTTCATTGTACTTCCTGCTATAGCCTGAGATTTGAAGAATTCTTAGTCTAATCTACATTTTGTTGGTGATGTATAAATTCAATTATCCTTGGCTTTTCTTTATTAACAAGTTTTTACTTTTTTAAAACTTTTGGAAAGAAGGTAGAGTGAAAACATGTAGGTAAAAATGGAAATTTACCTCAACTGTGTAAGTTTAGCTATAGATATTCTTCTCCATTCTGGAATACGCTGGAATGTCGTATTGGATTGTTGTTCAACTTAAAGGGACTGAGTATATTTAAGCAATAGTAGTAAACATATTTTCATTTAGACTCTGTTCATAAATGTGTGATATTTCATTTTTGTGGTATGGAGGGATTTTGGGTTAGCTCAGTGGTTGAAAGCCCTGTGTAGGCAATCCCAGTTAGGCCCAGGGGACAGAGGTTTGATCCCATATCCACCATTAAAGCTACCTGAGCCACCCCCCCCCAAAAAAAAAAAGCATTTTCTTGGAATAGAACAAGAAGGGAGGTCATATATTAAACCCTAATTTACGGGCTATTCTGATTTTCAGGCTGCCTGAAACAAACTCAGAGTAGTATTCTACTGTCAGACTATGTTTCATAATACTTTAATTTCCACAGCAACTATATCAGTCTTTGTAGAAGCAAGGGATCTTTAGGCAAAGAAGAGCAGCATGAGGGCCTCATTAGGTTTTCTGGTTAATCTAAATAGTTAAGTTTTTCCTAGAGGGAGAAATTAAAGTTACAAAGAGAGAGAGAGAAGTATAAGAAGAAGGAGGAAGAGGAGGGAGAAGAGCAGGAGGGAGACTCAGAGAGAGAAAGGCACCAAATGGCACTGAGCCTGAGATCATATGACCCAAGGTGAGGTAGACAGACAGAGCTCAGGGGAAACCTGGGGTATGAAATCAGGACAGTAGCCCTTCTCATCTCCAGTGACATATAAAAGGAGAGAGGGGGCTATCTAAGGAAAATTTCTATTTAGTCTATAATAATATACTTCCATTTTCTGCACTTAGACCTATGTATATGCATTCTCACTCTAAGTCACTATCTTTCTGCACCAGCCACACACATCCCTGTATTTAATCAAACTCTGACTTGACTGTCTATGAGAATCCTCTTAAAAAAAACCTGTAACTCCCAGAGAAGGACCTTGACAAGAAAGACAGACTGGCAGGAGAAAATCAAACAAAGCTCACCAAAGGAATGCCCAGGTTAGAGTCTTGGCGTCTGGGACTCAGGCAGTGCAGCTTAAGAACCAGTCAGGTTGGGAAAAATTCCAAGTGCCAATCTAGGGGCAGGTTCCCCCAAGCCTAAGAAAAGAAACTTGGAACAAAGGTCCAGGGGGACATCTATTTATCATCTGCTTTTCTTCCTCACAAATAAGGCATCTACCTTTCTTTAATGCTGTCCATTGAATCCATTCCAGTGCAGAGTTTACGACCCCAGCTAGCAGCCGATCTCAGGCGAACAGCCCTTCACACCTCAGATGGACTTGAGAGTGCTTTTATTTTTATTTTCCTCATCTTTTCCCCACCTTGGAAGACTACAGTTTCAGATATTTCTGATTTAATTGATTTATTGTTTTGAGAAATAAAGGATGAGCTGGCCTATTTTCCTTCTAATTTCAAATAGAGGTTTTCTAATTTCAATAGAGGTTTAATGGGACGCCATTTTTCTTATCCATTGACAACTGAGCCACACAGAGAACAAGTAGGGTAAAAAATGATCTACACTTAAAGAGTTCAAAAAACTAAACAAAAGTAAGGTGCTAGGGTAAGAGATAATTGCTAGGCTGTTATCGCCATAAGAACAAAAATGTCATGAAGAAGGACAAAGAGAATGCACAAGGCTAGGTGGGGAGGCAAAAAAAGGAAATAACAGGCATCATTTTGAACTCTATTCTGCCTCCTTGATCTTGTCTAATGAGGGGTGGGGGAGGTGATGTAAGCCTTCCCTTCTTTCCTAATCAGTGTGCCTGGCTTTGTATAGATGCCACCTTGGGAGTTTGCAATCACACATCTCACCTGTGCTGCGCTTCCGCCTCTAAATTCATTCTTTTTGAACGGTGTTTCCTTATTCACAATTGCAGACAAGTTCTTCTAACTGACTATTAGAAATCTTATGGAGACTAGGGGAAATTGGTGGGAGAGGATAGATAGTAGGGTAGTGTTTCTTGTAAGACTGTAGCCTACACAATATTGGGATATCGAAGGCAAAGCCACAGAGCTAGTGTTATGAGTTGGATTGCACGCCCTGCTTAAGTTTATAATCGAATCCCTAATCTAAAATGCAACTCTATTTAGAAGTAAAACTTTTATAGAGTCATGTTAAATGAGCTATCAGGTAGGTCCTTAACAAGGGGATTGTAATTGCTATGGAAAGACAACGAGACACCAGAGGAGTGCACACAGGGAAGAGGAGCTGTGCAAGCCATAGGCAACTGTGGACAAGGCAAGGAGAGCTGCCTCGCCAGAAGGCAACCACTCGTATTTCATCTTCCACTTGCTGCCTCTTGAACAATGAAAAGTTGTATTCTCAGTGTTAAAATCACCCAAAATTGGGGCAGGGAGATGGCTCAGCAGACTAAAGCACCTGCTTAGGCAAGCTTAGGCAATCAATCGCAGGGACCATGGTTTGATTCCCTGCACCACATGCTGGGCCTGCCCGACCCCAGGGTAGGCTGAGCTGGCCATAAAAAATGAAAGAAAGAAAGAAAGAAAGAAAGAAAGAAAGAAAGAAAGAAAGAAAGAAAGAAAGAAAGAAAGAAAGAAAGGAAGGAAGGAAGGAAGGAAGGAAGAGAGAGAGAGAGAGAGAGAGAGAGAGAGAGAGAGAGAGAGAGAGAAAGAAAGAAAAAGAAAGAAAGAAAGGCCCAAAATGTGTTCTTCTGTTATGATAGTTTGAGGAGTTGGGATGGAGAAGGAACATGGGCATTGGAAGTGAGCTCTGCCTCAGCTTCTCGTTCACTGCACAGTCATGACTTTGCCTCTTTGCCTCTACAAAGACTACCACACAATGGTATCATGGCTGACAAGTTTAATTCTTTCCACGATTTTAGCACAAATTGAATCTGATAATGAAGAAATTTAAATATATATGCATATCTATCCCAAAATATCCTTTTGCTATGTGGAAACATTCAAAATCATTTCTTCTAGCTTTTTGAGAAATAGAACCTATAGTCTCTGTACTGTGCCATCTACCAACACATCGAAACTTCTTATTCTTATCTCTTTGCAACTTGTCACATACCAGATCAACCTTTACCTTGCTCCTCTACAGGCTGTTAACAGCACAATTTTACTGTCAACTTCTATGAGATCAATTTGTTTTTTTAAATTTATTATTATTATTATTATTATTATACAATAGTTAATACGTTGCATTAACTATCGTTAATAGTTGTCCTCATTGTAGTTGTTCAGATTACAAGATGCAGACATGATATCTTGTCTATGCCTCATTAGCACAGATCTATCTTTTCATTGCACAGAGAGAAAGTAGCTGTATATTTAGTCCAATAGTCCCTAGCAGTAGTAGTTTATCAGCTCATCTGGTATTACCAGGGGCTCCTACCTTGAGCCTTTTACAACTCAGCATATTAATGTGCCTTTCTTTTTTATACCTTGGTCAGTTTGTTTTTAAATGCTACATATGAGTGAGATCATATGGTGCTTATCTTTCTGTGCTTGGATAATTTCACTTTATTAGTAATGTTACAATCATTATTAATAATCCTCAATTCCATCCAAGTTGTTGTACATGGTAGTATATAACTTTTTGTTGAGACTGAATAGAATCCCATTGTACAACTGTACCACACTTTCTTTTTCTACTGATCATGAGCACATAGGTTTTTTTTCTATTCCTTGATTATTGTGAAGTTTTGCAAGAGACATAGGCGTGCAGATATTTCTTTGATGAAACGATTTCATTCCTTTGGACACGTACCATAGTGGGGCTTGTGAATCACATGGTAGTTCTGTTTTTGTTTTAGGAACCTACATACTACTTCCATAATTGTGATACTAACTTACATTCCTACTGAGTCAAGAAGATAGGGCACCAATAGAGACATGATAAAATCCTAAAAGGCAGGCCCAGGGGCAACCCCAAGGTCTGCATATGGACTTCTTGTGAGTGAACTTTGATAAGTTTGTGAAAGCATGTCCTGGCTATGATTCCAGCATGGAAAATACAAAGAAAGGACGTTGAGCACCGAGCACTCCTTTGGGTCTCTTCATGGTATTCCTTCCGATGCTGTGCTATAATTTTTCAGATGATTTTTCTGCCTTTTTCCTAACTTCTTTCCAAACTTGCTCTACAAAGCCTGATTTTTCCTACCTTTAATAGTAAGACTTGGGCCAAGTGGGCTCTGCAGAATTTGACTTTTTCTTACCTGTAATAAATGTGACACTTTGCCACTATTTATGCTCCTTTCATTCACTTCTTTATTCAAGACAGAGAGAGCATAGAAATGACCTCTGGGATGACACTCAAGAACCCCAAAGCCCAGTAGATACCACTAAATGCAGGTCTTGTTTTGCTCTTCACCTTCTCACCATTATTTCATAGCACGAACTACTTTGTTACTAGACAATTTTACTGAAGTGAGGTGACATCTCAGTGTGGTTTTGGTGTGCATTTCCTAATTACTAACGATGTTGACTGTTTCTGCATATATTTGTTTGCCATTTGTGTGTCTTCTTTCAAAAAATATCTCTTTAGCTTTACTTCCCATTTTTAAAAATCATTTTTTTTTCATTTTGTTAGTGAGAATTTTATTTAAATTGCTAATGTATTCTGGATGTTAACCTGATACAAAGCTGATATTAATTTTAACTACTTTTCACACGCATTTTTGGGTATTGTTTTGATTATGTCAGCTTCTTTGACTATAGTTTCCAAAAAATCGGTGACGAATCACTAAGCATTTCTTTTTATTCCTTAGTGGCTTAATGAACATTTGTTGATTAGCTGGTTTTATAATTTACCTATTCATCCCACTTAATAACAAAAGCAATATTTCTTCTTATGAATGTCTAGAATTCTCTTGATATCCAGACCCTCTCTTCATATTGTTGTAGAAGAAAGGTTTGTGAAATATTTCACCCAAATGTTATGTATTATTTTGAAGTGTTATGGTTTTTCTAATATTTCATATATAAGCATTTTTAAGTTTCTTATTAAATTAGTACCATTTTAAATAAAATAGAGAAAAATTATTTTGAACACCGACTGATGAACCAATTACATACACTTCTTTGACTGCATTAGAATAAGCTATAATGTCTTTCTTTGTGCAAATTAAGGAAACTGTTCCCCTCCTGAGGGTAAAGCTGCATGTTCTACTTGGCAGGTTGTCTGGTTCTAGTTACTTGGAACCCTTTTGGATATGGTAGCAGCGGGGTTCTGTTGTCAACATGACACTGGAAGCCAACTTGGATGAGAACAGTTCCTGAAAATGTGGACTAAGAAGGTGGATATCACGGGTGTGTTGGCCGAATATTCTCTGCTGCCTTGGGTAGCATCCCAAAACAAGAGGGGACATCTCAAATGTCCCTACCTGAGTAAGTCTGCCTAGCCATAAAATCAAAGGGCCTTTGAATCCCACTATCTTCCACTATGTGTGAGAGAATTCTATTGTTTTTATTGATAGAATATCCTGGAGATTAAGATGGAAAGTGTATCATAACGTGTACCTGAAGCACTTTTTATGGTAAACATGTAGAAAAGAAACAGAAACAAGAATTTAATAAAACTAATGATTTTGAAGATAATCTTTGTTCTCCATTGCTTAGATATCCAAGAATTAAGGAACAATCAATATATGTAGCAAACACATGTATTTTTAATTCAATAGTTTGCAAAATATGTTAGTTTTTAACATCTCTAGTACAATCTAAAATCATCAGTTACTTTCAAATATTTCAAAAATATTGTACATGTTTATACATGTATATAAGACTGATCTCAAACTTTCATCTAAATATTTCTTGGTTGGTTTGAATGAATTACAATACAGTCCTGAGTATAAAAATATAGTCATAATTAGAGAGTTTTAAATAAACTTTAATAACTGAGAATTTAAACTTTCACTCTAATTCTACAGTTTCCAATAACAGAGTATTTGAACCTTTTAAATTTTGGAAATCTA
The DNA here is from genome assembly GCA_004027025.1 of Myocastor coypus. NCBI lineage: Eukaryota > Metazoa > Chordata > Mammalia > Rodentia > Myocastoridae > Myocastor > Myocastor coypus. The sequence continues at coordinate 59,049 of PVJA010007862.1, forward strand.
ATTAGACAATGTTAAGTTCTTTCTAGTTGAAGCCACAGATGTTTCACACTGGGAAAATCAGCAAGCCCCAGGGTTTGTTTGGTCTAGAGGAGTGTCAAATTTTCATGGATAATTTAATAGCTAATAACTCTAATTCTTTCCCATAAACCAAGTGATGATAAATAAAGATTGCACTAAAACTGTAAAATTAACCCTCTAGACTAATGAATTTTTTTAGAAACTACTGGAGAAATTAATTTGCATTACTTAATGTTTATTTCTTTCTAATCTTTCTGGAGTTGTATGCTATAATGTGACAGGAAAGGCAGACAAACACATTGAAATGACACAATTCAAAAAGAATTATATATCAAGAGAAGCTTCAAAGTTATTTCATCTCATATTCTTGCTATCATAGGTTAAAAAAGATTATTCAATTTGGGACAAGAGTGACATTTTTGTTTTTGTAAGCTTTTATTTTTGCACTACCAAATAATGAGTTTCCATTAATAAAGCTGTATTCCCTATAAAAAAAAATGGAAAACTTATTTCAGAAGTAGATGATTTTGAAATACTTTGATGTTGTTCAGTATATTAATGGTTAATTGAAATTTTTCACTACATGATCAGCTTCTGACATTTTTATGTAGAGTATTGGGGCTTCTAGGAGACTTAGTCACTATAAGAGGAAGACTAAAAATAATGTAATTCACTTTATCCTTATTATTGGCTGCCTCCACTAAGAATACTTAAACTTTTGAGACGATAGGAGAACATCTAAAATCAAACAACTTTCTACTTCTAGTCTCTAAATCAACAGTTTTCAAAGCTTGAAAATATAAGACTGCAGCACCGTTCCTCCAGCATAACCTGACAATGAATGTTTCCATTGTATGGTCTATGCTCAGCCCAACCTTCAAATTACATTGATGTTTACAGTAGAGACACAAAATCTTTGTAACCCAAAAGGAATAAGGCAATAGTACACATTGAAATCATTCATTAGCTCTTAGCATTTGAAAAAATCCCAGTTGCAATAGCCAGAGTTTAATCAGAAAAGGTGTTCTTTTATTATTATTATTTTTATTAGCTGAGTGCACCCAAACACAAGTTAGCAAGTAGGTCCTTGGGTAAGTAGCCCATCATCCCAGACCTACCATTTTCTCAATTATTGGAACACCTATAGGATTCAACAATTGTGTTTCCCTACTAAGATTTATGATGACAATTACTTCATTGAAAGTAAATGATAGAACCTCCCTAGAGGGACGGCTCTAGCTTCCTTCGTAGTGAGAGAGGAGGGCATTGAAGGGTCTCTCTAGAGACCAATTTAAGTTCTGTCTATCTGAGTTCCTGCTATTGATTTTTCATAAATGTTGAGATGAAAATTTTCATCATAACTTTAAAATTGTAAGGTAAGTCGTGGATGAGGAAATAGTGAATAAAGACAGAGGGGATTTGTTGCTGTATTATGGTTTACAAAGTCTGCCTCTTTGTAGGGGAAGAAAATAGACCTAGGGCTATGTGGAGTAAATTGAGTTTCAACAGGTTTTTTTTATGAGAAAAATCCTCTCTTCTTGTGTTCTTTGTCATAAAGCTTCAACTTTAAGTATAAATGAGGCCTAACTAAAATTAATTATTTTTAAGTAAAATTTTCTACTGATGCTTTCATATGGAGAAAATTACCTCAGAATCTACTCCATGTTGCTATGAATCAAGCCTCAATGAATTCTTTCAATTATGTATTTTATTTCAATTTGTTCATTAGTGTTTATATAAGCATTTACTCCACTATGTGATTTTACTTATTGATACACATTCAAAACATATCATTATTTTTGTGAAGTAGTTTTATTTGTTTTTGTATTTTAGGGAAGGGTCTACAGGGTGTTCAGGGTCTCACTACTAGATTCGACTCATAGTTATACACCTGTTTACAGCCTCCCAAGAGCTGGGGTTACAGGTGTGCACCATCACACCCAGTCTCCATCGCTCTCTCAGTGTGCTCCGGGGGCAGGGCTGGCACGGTAGGCTCAGGGATTGAGCCTAAACCCCTGCACCTGCTCGCAGACATTTTAATCTGCTGAGCTATTTGGTCAGCCCTATCATTATTTTTTAAAATTAAATTTGCCTGAACATTTTTTTCTGTTAGAGCTAAATGATAAATGTTAACATCGTCTTGAAATTTTGTAGGTACTTAAGCACAGTATCTCAGGCAAATAAGTGAGCAGTCAAATTCACTTATCCTGGTAAAGGTGTTATCTCATATTTTTTCTAGGAAGTTTTAATGGTATGTTTTGGGAAATTTGAGCAGGGTAATGAGAAAGGAAGTATACTCTTGGCACAGGACCTGGGGTTTTGATCCCTTGGCCTGCCATGCTGACTCTGCCCTCAGGCAATTGAGACTCTAGTGATGGTCTGAGCCTATAATCCTAGCTCTTGGGAGGCTGTAACCTGGTCGATCATTATGAGTTTGATCAAGTAGTGAGACCCTGAACACCTTGTAGACCCTTCCCTAAAATACAAAAGAAAGAAAGGAAAGAAAGAAAGAAAGGAAAGAAAGCAAGCAAGCAAGCAAGAAAGAACACTTTTTAGAGAAGAGAATTCACTTTCTATAGCTCTCCTGAAGATGAAGGAATTGAACCTGTGGGGATTGAACTATTCAGTGTACTATGATGTGTAATTCGGGGATGCACTTAAATGATTCACCAGTATACTTTATGTGAACCATAGCAGTACAGGGATAGCCAATGTGGAACATAGCAACAATTACCCTACAACACACTGGCAGCTTATAGATTTACCTGAAAGATTTAGTACTTCAGCCTTAGCCCTTACTGAGTCAGTTTTCTCTTCTTTCATCAGCTACATCAGTCATCTCATCTGCTTTATTGACAATTGTTCTCTCTTTGGACATGGTCTAAACTTTTAATTTCTCTTCTATTTGTATGTTCTGCCTGTATTTTACAAATCAGTGGCACCTAAATAAGCACTAGGGTGTAGTGTCACTTCAGAGTCCCAGTGGCTTTGTAAGCTGAATTGGTGGATCTCAACCTCAAGGCCTGCCTTAACATTTAGCAAGGCTTTGTGTCTAGGTAGAAATCTAGAGGTTTAGGGATATAGTTCAGCTGTACAGTGCCCCTGAGCTCTATCTTCAATACCAGAAAAGATTACTATATTTCCTTCAAAACAGCTCTTTCTCATATTAGTAACCATAAAATTGAATTTATAATTCTTTTGGTAACAAGAAATTATACTTCTTTGATTTTCAACATCTGTCAGAGTGTCATATATTATGAAACAAATTATTTGTAATGAGGAAAATCATATTTATGGAAGGATATTTCTAATGAAATTTTATGAGTTTCTGAAATTCATCTTTTTGGCAATGTTCTTCAAATCTCTAGCCACAAAAAAAAAAAAAAAAAAAAACAAACAAACAAAAAAAAACTGCATGAATCAAGTTTCCTCCATCTAATGGGTGAGAATTCAGTAGATTCTTAGATTTTTATTTCACTGACTATGCAGTGACTAGAATCTAGTGTAGTACTTCTTGCTTTCTCTGTAATTCTCTTTGACTATTTGCTTTTTCTAAATTTACAACCAAGCGAACAACATAGAATTAAAAGCCTATGCGGCGAAACATCGTATGGTCCATTTGCCTGTTTAATGTACAACGTCCTGGAAGGATGTCATGGCCAACAAAGTGGTTATTATCCACTACGCTTTAGGTATTCCTTAAGTGACTTCTGGCCATAGTAACTGTAATTTTCTTTTTGAAGCTCTGTTATCACACAGATGACATAGATGATTGGCCAAAGGTATACCTCATAAATTAAGAAAGTACACAGCAAAGAAATGTTAGTCACCAAAAATACGTGCACCTTAGAAGAGCAGGTTTTAGCAACATTGAAAAAACTATCTTTCATTACTGAAATTTCTGTATAAATAAATAATCTACTGAATAAAAACTTGATAAAGTATAATTTAACATAGGAAAAATAGTTATTTATTAGTGAAAATATGTACACATTTAATATAGGTAATATATTTTAATGAATTTTCAAAGGTTATGATCATAAGAGCTTACATCCTATAAGTAGACACATATTTTAAAAATTCTTTTCCATAGTATTGATTAAAGCCAATCTTAGACTTTATATAGAAGGAATAAAAAATTAACATAATCGCATTTTAAGCATTGCTTTTTTTTTTTTTTTTTTGTCTTTTTGAGACAGGGTCTCAGTATGCAGTTCAGGCTGGCCTTGAGCTCACTTTTGTAGCGGAGGCTGGTCTCAAACTCACACCGATCCTCCTGCCTCAGCCTCCCGAGTGCTGGGATTACAGGCGTGCGCCACCACGCCCGGCTGAATTGTGCTTTTTTTTTTTTTTTTGCCTTTTTTTTTTTTTTTTTTTTTTGCGGGACTGGGGTTGGAACTCATGACCTTGCACTTGCCAGGCAGGCACTTGTGCCACAGAGCTATCTCCCCAGCCCTTAAGCATTGTTAAGACTCCTGTCAAAAACATTATTGACAGACAGAGTGTATCAATCACTCAGTGGTACAGGGCCTATCTGGTAAGCACAAGATCCTAAGTTCAATTCCCAGTACCAAAAAACAGAAACAAAGAAAACAAAATCTTCTTTGTTCTAAGTACCAAATGTAATGCAGAAGTGATTTCCTAAGTGACGCACTAAAGTTTCTTCCAGTAGCTCCTATTAATCTGTAAACTTTTCATAAATCTGTGTACTGTATTATTATTTCTGTGTTTGTTTCATAGTACAACTTTTTTCTTAAGTGATAAAACATCACTTATGTTTCATAGTACAACTTTTTTCTTAAGTGATAAAACATCACTTATTTTACCTTATTTTCAGATTGTATTAAAGCCTCTTCTCCTTGCTACAGTGTAAGAGAATATTAATGAATTTCAGCCTCTTATCACTCGATTATTTCTTCACTGCACATTAAAATTTTGCACATTTTTTGAAAAGACTGATCTGAGAAGGCAATACAGTTCCAGTCAATTTTCTAGTCAGCTGGGTAAGTATGGCCTTTATTTCTTTTGTTTGTGTCTTGCACTAATTTCTAAAATGATAAAGACTAGTAGTTCACTAAAACTTAGCATAAGTATAAATTACAATAGAAATATCTATAGCACCAAGGGAAAAGGCCTGTTAATCAATAACTTTAGGAAAAATCCTCTTCCAACAAACATCTTTGATGCTTCAAGTGCTATACTGAGTAAATGATCTGAAATGGGGTTGCAAAGATGATATGCTATGCTTCCTTTTCTCTTTTTTTATTTAGGACAGGGTCTACAGGGTCTATAGGATCTCACTACGTAGATGGGAATTGTAGTGGTTCTTCTATTTTCAGCCTCCCAAAAGCTGGGATTAGAAGATATACTATTTAATTCATGTCAACATTATCATAAACAGTATAGTTTCCAGGACCTTTATCTTGATTTGTTTTCTTTTTGACTCAGAGATACTAAATTGTATTACTGTCCCCAAACAAAGTAAAATAATTAAGGAAATAATTATCAAATTTGGAAAAGAAAAGAGCTTCGTATATTGACCATATTCATTATTTTTTGAAGACTTGTACTCTACAAGCAAGCCAGATCCCTATAAAAATTTCAAGAGTTTGAACTCTTCTATTTAAGATGGGTGCTTTGCCAAAGCCTATGGCACTTTGGTTCATCATGCCATTTGCTTTTTTCATCTGAATGAATGAAATTATTTAATGATATAAAAAATAATTGAGATTCATAGTTACAAGCCAGTATTGAATTTGCCAGTTTACAAAGACTAAAACCTTTGTAGCATCTATGTTCTTAAGTTAATGAAATTCAGTTAAGTAGAGGAAAGGACAGGGCTCTTAAACAATAGATTGTGTCAATATAAGAAATAAAGTAACCTTTCCCTTCTCCTTAATCCATCTCAGTATGATGATACGATGTACAAAATTGCCGTATAAAATATTCATACAATACAGTTTAGATGCTGCTTAATGAGGTACCTACAATTATTGCTGGGAAGAATGACTGGATAATTTTCTTTAAACTGCAAATAGAGAGTTGAATGGGATAAGAAATGTGAAATAATTGTTTTTCACAACAACAACAAAATTAAATCCTACTGGATTTCTCTACAAATCTCTCTTTTTTATTAAAAACACTCATAGGTTTTTTTTAAGTTCTAATTTAGTCTCCTGACTTTTTTTGAGAAATACAAATAATTGAATGTTTTGAGTCAGTTATATATTCATTTTGATTTTAATATTAGCTGGGAATCTCCAGTAAATCAACAAAGAGATCCTTCCTAACTTCTCAGAAGTCAGCATGTTTCTTACATAACCATACTTTACAGTTTAAAAACCTAACCTGCAGAACCATCACCAGACCAAGTACTTGGCCCAGAGCTGAAGAACCAACTCATCTCCATTTCACTAACTTTGTCTCTCTTCTTATATTTGCCCCATGGGAATCAGTGAGGGAGACCTGAATTTGTATATATACTTATATTTTATAAATTCATTGTTTTTTTCTTCCCGTTCGTTTAACCAATTCAATATAAACCTAAGGTTTCTTGATACATTATGCTCTTCTTTTTATATTTTTTTCCAATTTCATTTTTGGTTTGGGTTTAACTTTTTGAACAGAAAGAGATAAATATAAATGCCTTGATGAACTTAACGTACAACTACTACATCTTCTTCAGGCTATTTTCAGCCTACCTATTTTTCTGTTATTCTGACTCAGATTCCTCTATCCTGAGACAGACTGTGTTGTTTCCTTTCATTTCCTCCCTTAACTTAGCCAGCACCTTGCTTAGCTTGCATAGGTTAAAAAACACTGATTTATTATCTTTCATTGACAAAATTTATGTTAAAATACATTATGAAACTAAACTAATTTTTTACTATACCTCTGTCAACTCTATATTTTTCCTTTTCATCAAATTTAAATTCATTATATAATCACTATAACCTGTGATAATAGTTATAGTAATATAAACATCACAGCATTCATGCTAAGTCTACTATTGCTTCAAAAATCTTCCAAACTTGATAAATGTAAGAGATAATACAAATTTAAAAGATAAAGCTCCAGTTATTCCTCTTTTAAAAGAAGCAGAAGACTCCCTCACCTTTTGTCTATTTGTATCATCTCTGCAAGTCACAATAAATGGTTTCAGGGTAAAGCCTGAGGGGACCTGACTGAACTTGTCAGATACAAAAGTTACACTTTTTTGTAATATAGGCCTTGCTTTATCTTGGACTTAACCATCCAGCAAAAAAGTCTAACCACAAGGTATAGAAAGGAAAGCCATATTAATATACTGAGTTGTAAAAGGCTCAAGTCAACACTTCTGATAATGCCAGCCAAGCTGATAATCTACTACTGTTATGGCTATTGGACTATTCTCTTTGTGCAATGAAAAGGAAGATCTTTACTGATGATGTTTAGATAAGAAATCTTGCCTGCATCTTGTACTCTGAACAACTATTACAGAGACAACAATATGCAATATATTAATTATTGTAAAAATAGAAAGGAAAAAAATGAAGGAAGAAGAAAGAAAGAAAGAAGAGAGAAAGAAAGAAAAGAAAAGAAAAGAGCCGGGCGTGGTGGCGCACGCCTGTAATCCCAGCACTCAGGAGGC
>PVJA010007863.1:0-35061 GCA_004027025.1 Myocastor coypus
TTCTTCTTCTTCTTCTTCTTCTTCTTCTTCTTCTTCTTCTTCTTCCTCTTCTTCTTCTTCTTCTTCTTCTTCTCATCCTCAACGCTCATTTTCCAACTTCACTGAAGGCTTAATTTTGTGTTTGTTTCAACATAAAATACTAATTTGCAGACATACACATTATTTCCTTAATTTTTTCAATACTATTTTGGGTAAAGCTTATTAATAGAACCCAGGGACTGGGGAGATAGCTCTGTGGCTTAATCACTTGCCTGGAAAGTATAAGGTCCGAAGTTCAATCCCTGGTTACCCCCCAAAAAAAGCTTAATTCAAAAAAATAGAACCTCATTTTTAAATAATTAAGTATGTGAGGGCTGGAGAGATAACTTAACACTCTAAAGCTCCTGCTTAGGCAAGCTTAGGCAAGTGCACAAGGACTCTGGTTCAATCCCCAGGGTGGACTGAGCTTGCCACAAAAATAAAATAAAATAAAATAAAATAAAATAAAATAAAATAAAGAAATATTTGAATCAATCTACTTTACTTTAGAAAAATAATCAAAAGCTGGGTACTTCTCTAAAACAAAGTTTCTTTGATGTCAAGTCCTGTGGTTAGCACCCAGTCAGCAAGGGATAAGCTCCCGCTGGCTGCGACACAACGTGGAAAAGAGGTAGCAAGGAATCTGCCGTGAGTGCAGGGAACCCGGCGCATGGTCGCCCGGCCCTGCAGCAAGCACTGGCGTGAGCACCGCCTCCCCTTAGAAGGCCCGCTTTGCCCTCCGAGGGATCCGAGTCACCTAGCAGCCTCCCACCGGCCTCCACCCCTGCAGCATAACTTCATCCAACTCCCAGCCTCCAGCACAGGCACCTGTAGAAAATCACCCCAGCCAAATCATAGCCATGTGCTGAAGTTCTACAAGGACACTCACTCAGGGGAGCAGGAGGCAAAACTCAGACCTGCCATTGCTCTAAGTGGAGCTACGTCCTGTTTTTCCTTCCTCACGCTGGCTGGACCACCAGGTCAGCCTCATTACTTTTGTCTTGCCACAGTACAAGGTTCCCTGTGCACTCCCAACAATGACCGTGGGCCACTGTCATGTCCTTGCATGTCCTCCCAGTGTTTTATGAAAGGGCCAACTTCACACACTGACTTCCAAGTCCTGTATGCATCTTTACCATGACAATTGTATGGCTCTGCTCAGCTTAAGTAAGTGGGTGCCTGTTCTCCGTAAGGCAGTCAGATCCTGGAGAGAGCCACCCCTCTTCACTTGACGTCTTCCCCACCCGGCTGGCCGGCGGCTGGCCCGTTCATGCTCACTGCTTGCTGAACAATTCAGTGACCAGCAGGCAATCTAGCGGCCACATGCACGTTCCTACTCAGAGCACCCACGGTCCTTTCTCTAATCTTGCCTGCACCACAAATTCATCACGCTTCACACTTTGCGCTTTTCCATTTGCTCTACTCCAAGGCTGTGCTCCAAGTACCAAATTGTAGAAAATGGGAAGAGTAGCCTCCCCAGCGTGGAGCCTGCCTGGGTGACTTCCCTTGAAAGAAGAATGGCTGTCTGCATTGCAGCTGTGCCTGCCCCTATTTTAATATGCTGATAGGTACAGAGCTGGCTGGGACTTTTCCTGCTCCCTTCAGTGAGCTTTGAGCCATACACACTGGTCTAGCCAAGGTGCTGGTGGCAGTCCTGGAAGACAGCACGTGCGTTCTCCTGATAACTCCCACCTGCTGCTCTTTAATATGAGCTAGGCCAAGACAGGACAAAGAGCCCGTGCTCCATGCTGCCAGCTGGGATCGAGTCTTGAGGTGGGTGATATGACTTCCTGGGGCTTGAGAAATTACATATCAGAGCAGAAGCACCGGCCCCCAAAATCTGAGACACTACCTCAGTTGTGTAATGCAGATGACTCTTTCTGCACATCCTTCTCTCTGCATATCGCAGAGGTAAACGCAGGCTCCTACCCAGCCCAGCTCGCGGTGCTCACCTGCTTCCTGCCATTCGCAGTCACTCAACCTCCAGCCACTCCTCCTTATGACTGAATAAAACCCAGGTTCAGCCCTGGGTTTCAGAGAGCTATCACCGTGGCTGCACTTAGGAGCCGTGGCTCCCCGTGACCGTAAACATGCTTTAGTGTTTTTATCCTCACTGCAAGTTGCTCTGGAAATGGTAAACTGGAATTGACTTGATGGGATTCCAATAACTTATCCATGGGATTACAACTACAAACTTCCCCGACGGGGAAGGCTAGGACCAGGAAGGCTCTCTACACCAACCATCAGAAGTCAACACTCCAAGAGTCAGTCAGTTGCTTTGCTATCCTCCAAATCCAATTGATCAAAATATCCAGTTAATTTGCCTTCTAAATAATTTCAGTGCACAGACACCGGACGTTCCTGGTATCGGCCACCCCCATTCCATGTAGGGCAACTGCAGCGCCCTGCTCACTGGCGTCCAGCACCATCCAGCCCGCCCTGTGCAGCATAACTGAGCACTTTCTATCTCATCTCTGTCTCTGTCCTCTGCCTCGTTCAGAGCTCTCCAACTCTCTGTAGAACGCAGGATGCTCTGTGCCCTCAATCCACTCTGGGGGACTTGGTCTTTGCTTCTTTGTCCTGTGTTCTTCTACCCGTCGCCCGTGTCCTAATGCATCCCACTTTAGGGTGCTGATCCCACCGTGGTTCGTGGCTCCCCTATTCCATCAATCTCCTCCCACAGCGTACCTCTGTGGAAGGTTTTCTACATTCTTAGAAGTCTTAGGGCGAGGATTGCATTCTCTGACCGATGCTGTGGCCCTTACACAGATTTCGATAACCTTTGTAACTACTCTTTCCCTCGTACGTTAACATTTCCATTTTTCGTGAACACAGTATAAAACAATTCTTTCTTTGGCTATATAGACTGCCCATAAATTACAGGATGTGCATTTGATGGACTTGTTTCACTGATTCCCATGGTAGCCACCTGTACAGACAGTTTCCCATGTTCCCCTTCGTATGTTGACAGATGAAACAGTGAGTGAGATGCACAGAGGCAAGCACTGGAACGCAGGCCTCGTGACCCTTAAGCTCAGACACCTTTATTACATCACAGAATATTTAAATCACCAGGCAACATTAAGCCGTCAGACCAGTGGTGCACTCTTGAGCATTAGGTGTTGAAAAAAAAAAAAAGTCAAGTTTAGTAGAGAGGACTGATGTCTCAGGGGAAATGAAACAATATGAGTACAAAATTCGAGCTATGTGAAGAAGGGTCAAGGGAAGCACAAGCGGTTGACAGCATACATTCCGCACTTATAATTAAAAGCCACGGGGTTGCCATCAAGTCAACGGCACCGGCACCGCAGCTTGAGTGACCACGTTCTCCCCCACACACTGTGAGATCGCAGCACAACAAGGGACAGACGGCACCTTACTGCCCTGATGAAGAGTGAATCAGAAGAGGCGAGGTTGCAGGGCAGGGCGAAGGGACCTGGCTCCACCCAGAAGCTCACCTCTGAGGCGAGTGGAATCCTGATGTTCCCTGCCGAGGGCTGTCACTAGCTTCTGTTATGACTCAAGGTTTTCTTCTCAGCAGACAGACTCTTCTATTTAAGGGTATTCCTTTAACAAAGACAAGATGGATAATGACGACTTCAATTTACGTACGTTAGCTTACTCTGAAAGCAAGACTTGAGGCTAACTAACATACATGAATTTTCACGACTACCTATAGAAGAAATGGCCATGTGATACAATTCAAGACAATAATGTTTAGGGAAGCTAGTGGGGGTGGTTCTTGAGAAAACATTATTTTTTAAATAGAGAGACAGGGTTGTGGGCTATTTTGTCTGTTCAGCATTTTTCTCCACCCTTTTCCTGCCTGAAAGGAAGAGGAGATGCTGAGAGGTGCGTCTTCCTGCTCATGGTAAGAACAGCTGCTTCTTGCCAAAGCTGGCAAAACAAAAAGGTAGGCAGAGACTGGGGGCCCCAGGGCGATAAGGAACCGGAGAATCCACCTCATCCACTTAGGGCTCTTGGTCAGGTGACACAACGAATCTCTTATTTGGAAAACAGTGTTTCAGAACCTTGCAAATGAAGTAATGTTCATCCCTGTGCTGAACACATTTCAGGGCATAGCCCCAAGGTCTCCACTTTTACCTCCCTGGAAAATAAGATAACAGAGATAGAAACACTTAAAAATTTGCTCCTTTCAGGGAATCAAAGACCAAAATAAGGTAGAGATCTATTTAAGATGAATCGCCCCCTGAAGCGAAAGCAGGGACCGGGCATCCTAGATCCCACTGCAGTGCTGAAGGGAAGCCAAGCTTTGCATTGGAGACTGCTACAGTCCCTCTGGAGCCAGTCGCTATCTTCATCCTCACACTTAAGTAGACTTAGGGTCACAAAGGAAGTGAGCCAGAGCCTTGGGAGGAAGACAGTGGTTATTAGAGGTGGCAAATTAAGTACATGAGGAAAAACTTCAAATGAACCCAATATTTTACAAGTCTATGGTAGACTGATGCAAGATTTAACTGAAGTGTAAGGTCAAATCTATTAGAACACAGGCGTTCCATGCTTGGTGGTACCAAAGCAACTCCAGGTAGAGGATATTCACTGAATGTTAAAGAAAATAATAAAGAAATGGTGAAAGAAAAAATGCATCACATAATTTATAAGGTTAATAAAAATATTCCCTACCAGCAATAGAGGGAGGCATTAAAACAGTGAGTGATTATGTATCTTGGCCATGAGAAAACTACAAAAAGAGGAAAGAAGATTAATTACAAAATAGCACCAGCCCTACAAGCAGTACATCACTCAGCAATGACATGATAAAAAATCTAATAGATTATTCTTCTTAAAATGCTGTGGTGCCGGGCGTGGTGGAGCACGCCTATAATCCCAGCACTGGGGAGGCTGAGGCAGGAGGATCAGTGTGAGTTCGAGACCAGCCTGGGCTACAAAAAGTGAGCTCAAGGCCAGCCTGAGCTGCATAGCGAGACCCTGTCTCAAAAAGACAAAAAAAAAAAAAATGCTGTGGAAAAAATAGCCATTAACATTCTATGTATAACCAAATTATCATTCAAAAGTGAAAACAGAAATAAAGATGTTTTTACGCAAAAGAGAGTGAGAATGTGTGCTAACAAGTGATGCAGAAAGCAAAACGTACAACCTGATTCAGTGTAACGGCCCTCCGAGGGACAGCAGGGACCCACTCCGAGGGACTCCAGGGACCCACTCCGAGGGATGCCCAGGGATCCACCTCAGAAGGTTCCCAGGATCCACTGAGACAGGAAAAGAAGATGAGGAACAGTGCTTAAGGAAGATTACTTCAGATAACAACACTGACATTTTATTTGAATAAAATAAATAATTTTAATTTACTGGTTAGAAATATTGAGAGGGAATCAATACGTTTGAAACAGTTCTGAAAGCATGTATTATGTGAGCAGAGAATTAAGACAATGATTAATTTCATACTGAGTTAAGTCAGTTACCCAAGATAATATTTTAAGGCTAACCACTAAAAGTATAAAACTCTAATGTATAATGTCCAGGAAAATAAAGAGGAAAAATTAAAAATAATCCATGAATCACTCAGAAAGTCAAGAAAAAAAAGAAAAACCCCACAATAAACAGTGCACTGAGATACATACATGTTGAAGACTAAATACAAAGAAAGCATCACACAAAAGCAATCAGAGGCCAACCATGATGGTCATATTAGGGACCAGCAAATAGACTTTATGCCGTATGACAGTATTAGGTATAAAGACTTACCATCAAGACACAATATACACATACTCCACTGTGGCGCACTTAATGACATAAACTCAACATAAAAACTGAGAGACTCACAAACAGAAAATATCAAGTAAATTCGAGGAAACTAGAAGAAAAAAAAGATAAAGGATGTGTTGGAAATAGGAAATACATAGGGCCAGCCAAATAGCTCAGCAGATTAAAGCACCTGCAAGCAGGTGCTGCCGCCAGGGCCTTGATTCCCATCATGGCAGCCCCGCCCCTGGGGCGCGCTAAAACAGCAGTTGAGGCTGGCGTGGTGGCGCATGCCTGTAATCCCAGCTCTTGGGAGGCTGTGAACAGGCGGATCACTACGAGTCCCATCTAGTAGTGAGACCCTCAACACCCTGTGGACCCTTCCCTAAAATACCAAAAAAAAAAAAGCATGAAATAGTAAATGCAAATTCAATAAAGAAAATAAAGACAATTTAAGTTCTGTGAAAAGACTAGCAAATAAGTTAAAAGGAAGCAAATGTGAGTGGATATTGACCTTGATGAATTGCTGAAATTAACTAAAGCTGAAGGTAGGAAAAATAGTCAAGTAACCTCCTACCCTTTAAGTAAATGGAGTCAATAGCTACAAACGTACCACCCGACGCAGAAGCAAGCCCTATCAACCACCCACACATTCAAATATGGCGTCGTTTTATCCCAGTGAAATCTCTTCCAAAGGACGGAAGCTGAAGAGCGCTCCTGGCTTGTCTGACGTCCTCACAACCTCCCAGCGCCGCTGGGTAGCTGGCCTGCTCGTCCACACACGCCCCTTCCTCTCTCCGAGTGACCCCTCTACTATGCGATGCTGCTCTCGTTCTTCGTTTTATTTTTACACTCTTTAGCCTTCACTTTCATATTACTTGCTTTAAAAAAAAAAAAAATTAAGACCTCTTTAATTGAATACAACTTTCTGTTTTGCTTTTTCCTGACACTTGTGAGAAATCTGCTTCTTCTCCTTGGTCTGTGTTTTCTCCCAAGCCAGATCCATTCTATGATTCATCCTTTTCCTCTTTCTCATTCATTTCTTTCCTACTTCCTTTCCTCCCTCCCCTTTTTTCTTCTATCTCTCTTTCCTTCTTTATTTCTTTCTTTTCTCCGTCTTTTGTTTCTGTTCTCCTTTAAAACATTTGGATGTGGAGGGCCGGCCAAATAGTTCAGTGGGTTAAAGCACCTGCAGGTAGGCACAGGGGCCAGAGTTTCGATCCCCAGGCCGGCTGTGCTGTCACCATCTCTGGGTATGCTGAGACGGCAATTGAGAGTGGGCGTGGGGACTCACCCCTATAATGCAGGCTCTTGGGAGACCGTAAACAGGCAGAGCGCTATGAGTCCCATTCTAGTAGTGAGACCTCGAATACCCTGTAGATCAGCAGTTGTCAACCTGTGGGTCTCGACCTCAGCGGAGGTCGAACCACCAAAACACAGGGGTCACCTAAAGCCATTGGAAAATGTTATTTATTTGGAATTGTTGCTATATTTAAACCCATGCTATGCCATGGTGAAATGTTATTTGTTGGAATTAGTAATAAATAATTCTCAACATATAATTAAATATTGTTTTGTGATTAATCACTATGTTTAAATTATGTTTGATTTGTAGCAATGAGAATACATGATACATATCAGGTATTTATATTCTGAATCATAACTATAGCAAAATTACAGTTTTGAAGTAGCCACCAAAATTATTTTTTGGTTTGGGGTCACTGCAACATAAGGATTGTACTGCAGGGTGACGGCATTAGAAAGGTTGAGAACCACTGCACCTTTCCCTAAAAATACAGAAAAATAAAAAAAAAAACCCTCTTGGATGTGGTTGGGCATAGTGGAGCATACCTATAATCCCAGAATGTGAGAAGCTGAGGCAGGAGAACTTCTGTGAGTTGTAAGTCTGGCAGTCGCTCTGTCTTCGGTATGGCCCTATAGTAGGTTGTGGGTGTTCCATGCCCAGAATTTTCTGAAGCCATTCTCCTCGGGATTCCTTCTCATTTTGTTGCCCTGTATGCCTCTCAATTAAAGGATATTGGGACCAGGGAGACAGCTGAGTGGAATAAGTACTTACCCGGGAAGCACAAGGTCATGAGTTCAAGCCCTACTACACTAAAAAAAAAAATTACTTAGCTAATAAGTTAATTAAAGGATATTGATGAATATTCATAATATCCTGATGATTATCATTATTTCATTGGTATTGTTTCTGGTTTGAGATCAGTCTACTATTTAAACCTACAAATTATTTTGAGTTGTTTTCTCAGCTGTCACTTTTAGAAATTGTTCTTCTCAATGAAATTAGATACATTTCCTACTTGAGTTGATGATGAGTCTTTTTTTTATGGCTTTTATTTTGTTAAATATAACAAAATTGTTTCTGATTCTGAATCATTTTGCTATCCTTTCCCAGATCTTTCTCAATTTAATATGATTGAAGACATTTTTACCAAAATGACAATATTGGGCTGGAGAGATAGCTTGGCCATGTAAGCATCTGCCTGACAAGCACAAGGACCCGGTACCCCATGTCGTATTGGCCCTGTGCTGTGCAAGCCCCTTGCCAAGCTGGCCACTGAAACCGGGTGTGCTGGTGCACACTTGTAATCCCAGCACTGGGGAGGCTGAGACAGGAGGGTCACTGAGTCCAAGCTGCGTAGCGAGACCCTGTACCAAATAAATAAGTCTTTAAAAAGAAATGATGGTACCATGGGGATCGCTCCTTGGCACAAGTGCCTGCCTGGCAAGTGCAAGGTCATGAGTTCAAACCCCGGTCCCACAAAAAATAAAAAAATAAAATTAAAAAATGACAATATCATTCCACATAATATCTAATAGCACGGTGATCATTAGAGATGTTAGTTTATCAATTACTTTTATCACCAGTATAGGAGAATCTGAATGATAGAGAATAGAAAATTATCCCTTAAATGCTTTGAATTTATAAAATGAAAACTATTACAGTCTGATACCTACAGTTAATACTTTACTGTGGACTTAACATTTAAAAAAATATTAAACTGTAAGCAATCTCATTCCCCCAAAATAATAGAGGTATAACTGGAAGATGCTGGATATATGAATTGTCTTGGTTGTAGTAAGCATTAAATCGTCACATCGTGCACCTGAAGTAAATACTTACTTTTAATCCACTAGATCCCATGAAAATGAGTAAAAAAGAAAAGTGATGGTATTCTTGTCCACACCTATATCCTCTCTTTTTCAGAAGAATTAGTGGCACTCAGGATTGAGCATGTGAGATCTGGGGTCACATAATTTACGAAAGAAGCAATGGTCTTCCCTTCCCTTCAATTATAGCAATGCCACATCCAAGGCACATTTGTCCTGACAGGGAGCCTCCTCAGGTCCGGCTGTAGTCTCACACCAGACACTGCATAACTTCATAGCTTACAGGAAGAGCCAAGGAAGTACAGCTGCATGCTTAGGGCTTAGCAGGCAAAGGGCAGTGCTTGCTGAATTGAACCAATTCTCAGTATCACCTCAAAAACTAATCTGAATAACTAATTTGAAGACAATATGCAATAGAACATCCATTGTGGAATTTCTATCCTTCTGCTTAGTGAAATTCTGTAGCATTTCGAATGTGCATGTGCTTTGTTTTGTTTTGATTTACTATTTGTTATTCTCTTTAAAAAAAAAAAAGAAAGCATGATGATTTTTCCCTCAAGCATCAGGGTGCATGTTCACACGTCGGTTCCCCTACTTAATAAGTGGCCTCTAGGGGTTCCCTCCTGACTAATAGGGGTCAACTAAACTCAAATTGTTTGGTGATTATATATTTCGTATTCCTGGCATTATTTATTCGGCATTTTTCCAGGGTAAGAGCTGAAACATTGGCTGTTTTCTGATCAGAACCATCCCGCAAGAGCTGCAATCATAGGAGCTCACACGCTGCGTGACAGCGCCAGAGCCCCTTTGCAGCTCCGGGCGCCAACAGCTCAGGGCTCCAGAAAGCTCTAGACCGCTGTTCCAGGTGAGAGGCTTTGCTCCTCTGCAGGAGGTGGAAAGATTCTCTGCGGATTAAGACCTTTAGTTTCTCTTAAGGGATGAATGGATCTTATAAGCCACAAGGATTCAATAAAACCCTTTACAGCGCCAGGACAGCAGAGCACCCGCCAGCCAACTCTGTGATTTTACTGTGTTTGTCTTTTGCAGAAATCCATGTGAAACCTCAAATGTTCCTTTTACGAGTTCTTTTGTTACACACACATGTTTTTGGTTAAATTAGTAGTGGTTCAATCTGGAAAAGATATCTGTAATTAGCGTCTGATTTTTGAAGTTTGGAGTTGGGTGTAGCACATCTGCCATGAGCTGTTTCTCATGGTGTCTGAACTCTACCTTCGAGGCTGTGACCCAGCGCAGTGGCTCCTGGGATCCTCCGGAGCAAAACATGCTGTTTATTGCCATAATTTGGGGAAAAGAGAAAATTTCTAAAGTTGTTATCAACCTTTGTCTCCTCAAATTCAAATGGGTAATCATTAAACAATAATTCACACTACTCTTCCAGTGCATGGCCTTTCAGAAGCCACATGCATTATGAAATCAGACCCTCAAACTGGTATCCTCACCTGTCGCAGGTGCTCTCATCATTGATAAGAAAGAAGACTAGAACGGTATGCTTTGCTTTTTGGAAAAACTGTTAAAGCAAAATTTTAAGGCAAGTGAATTCCTCTACCAGAAAAAAAGGTGCAAGCTTCCACTCTCACCCAGACAGCTGTGTCTCCTTCCTCTCCCTCTGTGCTCCCAGCTTCTGAAGATGGGAGCACAGCAGTAGGACAGCTCAGCAGGCTGAGGGCATAAGTGCCGCACCCTCAGCACTCCCTGAAATTGTACTGGGATGTAGAGCGCTGGGGTCCAAATAATCAACCTGCAAGTGAAAAGAAAGGTGACAAAGAAAGAGCTCAAAAGAAATAAACCCTTGTGCTAATGCGCCTGGTGTTTCCCTGAGTTCTGTGGCCGCTCCTCCACCTGGCAGTCCTGCATTTCCCTGCCAATGCCAGAGTTGGTCAGTGACTGAAGAGACAGTGCACAGACGCTTTAGACCTGAAGCAAAGAGTATTTCCCCTGCGTCTTTGTCCTTAGCATGCCCTTGATGTTTAATTCCTCCACTGCAAAATAATACTCAAGTAATAAAAACCTAAATATACTCAGAGGAACATTGTATTCTATGATTGTATTTATAAAAGTTGAACACTGGCTATGGAAAACATCGGCACTGCTTTCTAAAAATATGTGCAGAGTTGGTATCTGTTTGCCACCTATATGAAATAGTAAGCCAAAATGTCAAAGCAAGTGAAATAGTTCCCTGTTGAATTTATACTGTAAGTTGAGATGAGCTATGAGATTAATAAAATTCATACCAGGATTAAAAAAAAAAAGTTCTAGAAAAATTCTCAAAGTAATTTCTGATTTCAGGAATCCCTAAGATAATAATTATTTTTTGGATGATATGTTGCACATTCATTTAAATGATATTTATTTCATATTTCTGGCTATTATTAGCACTATAACATTGTATTGGCCTAGATGGGTATTCTCTTGGAAAATATTTTTGGTTTAAAACAAGACTTCTCGACCTCTTTGCTAATGATATTTAAGTTGGATAATTATTTGCTGTAGGGAGCTCCCCTGTGTCCATAAAATGTAAAAGGGCAACTCGGGATTTCATCCACTAAATATCACGGCACCCCACACACATTTGTGACAATGAAAACAGTCTATAGATGACAAATGTCCCCTTGAGGACAAAATCATTCCTGGTTGAAGGCTACTGGCCTAAAACATAGAAAACTTCAGTAGCTCCAATATCCACCTACCAATCGCCTGATGCAGGGCTTCATGTTCAGTTCACCAAATATTAAATGAAGCTCTGATAAACTCAAACCCCTGTACAAATTTCAGAGGTGAGCATGACAATGTCTGCTGCCCTAGTGTTGCAGGCAGCTGAATTAGATGGAAATATGATAGGCAGTCAGGCAAGGCCGGGCCCTCAAAGGAGATAACACAGAAGACAAGATTCCTCCCAACTGTGGGAGGGGTGGGCAGGTGCTCCCACTGTGGGCCAGGCCTAAAGACCAAGGGCTCAACAAACGCTGACCCCCTTAAAGACTAGCACCAGGGACTGATACTCTAAAGAGGCACCAATCTCCTGGAAAGAGCTCAAAAGAATTGCTAACCCAACCCCCAACAGGAAGCGACCCTGTTTCGTGTCCATACCTGCTTGCTATGTGACTCCCCTCCCCGCTCGGTATTGACTTTAATCAATGTTACCTGAGCGCAGGTGCTTATAAGCTCACTGGCTGCCCGTAGCATTGTCGCGCCTCATGTCCACCCAAGCGAGGTCCCGTGATTGGTTTTCACCTTAGACCCTCCTTGCCACATAGTTTTCCGCTATAAAAGTCCCTGGAAGAGACAGCTTCCTAGGGACCACCCACTCGGGATCCTCCGCCCTGTACCTCTGTCTCAGACAGGAACTTTCTTTCCTTCAATAAATATGTTCTGATGACTACCTGTGTTTGGTCCTCAAATTCCTTCTTCTGTTTTAGAGAACACGAACTCTTCCCAGGTCAGGTTGGGAGATCAGATTTCCCTCTATCATTGGAGGTTCCCCGTGTCATGGGGGGATCGGGGGTTAGAATTCAGTGGAGTAAAGAGTAGAGTGAATAGCAATTATAACAGAGAAAAACTGTGCCAAACAACACAAACTCCCCTCTCTGCCAAGAGTGGTTTCCCCACAAAGATGGCTGAGGCTGAGCTCCGAACACACACGAAGTCCTACTGTGAAATGAACAGGTAATTCATTCCATAGTTTCAAGTTAGAGCAAATAAAGGGCTACAGAAAAGCAGGAGTATGTTTTCTGAGAGAAACCTAAGGTAAGGAAAAGACATGCTTGTCCTACAACCATAAAGATACCTTCATCTGTTTTCTAATTCTCACTTGAGCCTGTGACATCACATTTATTTTTATTCAACCTGCGGACCATGCAGTAAAAGATGTTTACAAATGCTGTGATCTACAAAGTCCCTTCACATATTTTTTCTATTCAATCTTTATAATTTATTGGGTAATTTATTATTAAATCTGTTTCAAAGATGTTACATGTCCCAGCCAAGAAACTGTGCCAAATGTATGGGTTATAAATCCAGGCTTCCTTCATTACATGTGAGATGTACTGAGAATTTTCTAACACTATCATATCAGGAATACAAGCCAGCACCCTTGGCATGAAAGACAACTGAAGCCAGTGTCACCAAGGTAGACCTTCCCTTGAATCTTACGGAGCAAGTAGGCTTCATGAGACAAAGAAAGTGAGGCCTTCCCCACTTGGAGAAGGGGCAAGGACACACAGCGTGCTCTTACTTACCTCAGAGGAAGACCTTATGGAAGACAGAACTGGTCAGCCAGGCTGGAGCCCGCGTGTTGACATTCGTAATTGACAAGGCAAGAGTATCCTTTCCCTTAGGGTCTGGGGTGACTGAAAACCACGCCAAGATGTTCTCCATTGTGTGGGTATAAAGGTGTGCGTGAAGGAGGATTGGAGAAGAAAGAAACTAAGGAGGAGGTATAGGCAGGAGACTACTGCAGAGGCCTGGTGATAGCTGTCTAGTGGCCATGGGAATAAGAGGAAACAGACTGCACAGCTATTTAGGAGAAGGCCCTGACCAAGGGTTCATGGCCTGGGTAGGAGGCTGGCGGTGTAAGAGTCATGGAGCGAACACAAGTCCACCTTCCTGGGATATCTGCTGGGGGAGCCCAGGCCTCTGAGGTTTCCTGGCATGGAATAAAAGTTATAATATTGTGTACAGGCTTTTTTATTAAAAAAAAAAAAAAAGCAGTTACTTCCTTAATCCACTAGCTGTAGAAGGCAGCTCTCAATTCAAAGCACTCTGCTCACAAGGATGGGCTCACCTGTAGTAGTAGAGCAAGGCATTTAAAGGCACTTGGGTCTTTCCTTTGAGCTTTGTTCCCCGTAGTGAACATGTTGGTGAAAAGTGAAAACAGAGATCAGGCTGGGGCGGAATGAGGGGGCTGGAAGGTGAGAAGCGAAAGACTCTGTAGGAAGCTTTGAGTAAAAGCAAGCCGCGGTCGTGTGCAGGCCTCACCACCACAAGAGGGCCAGGTGGCACCAAGACCCCGACGCCCTTCCTGGAGCCAGAGCTGCAAAACCATCTCACCAACCCTACCCAGACTCTTCTCTGACTCTGCCATATTTGCTGTCCACTTGAATTATTTCATTTTTCCTTACAATTTGTCCAATGGCAAGAAAATAAAAAGTTGGTCCCTTGCAACCCTTCCCTTAGCAGTAGTGAAATAATATATTATTTTAAGGGATTTTTCTTTTGTGTAAAGAATTACATTTAAACCTTTCAGATTGAGATATGCTTGGCAGAGATATAATAAAGTCCCTCGGGTCACTGGGTGCCCTAAAAAGAATCTTTGCACTTCGTAGGATAAGGGAGCCTTTACAAATGGACATCATCAGCCTTCACCAAAGAGCTGATCATTGACAAGTCACAAACATGACAGTGCAAAGGAAAGCAAGTCACTTTACTTGATAAACAATCCTTAAATGCTTTGGAGGGAATGATAAAGAAATATCGGGGCCCAAAGCCCAAGGGCAGGTAGAGAGCAGACAGCCCCAGTGAGCGTGGGAGAACTGACTTCTCTAGCTTCTAGGATCTTCTGCTTGCTTACTGTTTGCTTCAGAAGTTAAGTTTGGCATCTAGATTCCCGCAGAGTTTCTCACAGAACACATTGGCAATGTTTAAAAGTACGTGTGTGTCTGTGTCTGTGCATATGTGCCTGAACATTTGAGACTATGTGTGAGTATATGTGTATTTATGCATGGGTGTATACGTCATGGTTTTTTCTGCTATTGAACTATCAACATGGCTCCAATTCTTGAAAATTAAAACTTCATCTAAGGCCAGCTAGGCAGCTCAGCAGACTAAAACGCCTGCTTAGGTAAGCTTAGGCAGGCTTAGGCAAGGTTGGGGACCATGGTTCAATCCCTGGCACCACATGCTCCCGTGGTGGGCTGAATCAGCCAGAGTTGGGGGACTGCAGTGCTGTAATCCCAGCACTGGTGAGACCGAAAATAGTAGAATCACCAGGAGTCTGAGCTGCATAATAAGACTCTGCAACAACCAAATACATTAAAAAAGAAAAACAAACTCATCTATCCATTGCTGCTGACTCACATAATGTAGTAAATCAAAGACTAAACCTGCTGGAAATGTGAAAATTAATCATACTTGAAGAAGACTGAGTTTAAAAAGCACTCTTCTGGGCATTTTTTTTTTTTTTTTGTCTTTTTGAGACAGGGTCTCGCTATGCAGTTCAGGCTGGCCTTGAGCTCACTTTTGTAGCCCAGGGTGGTCTCGAACTCGCACCGATCCTCCTGCCTCAGCGTCCCGAGTGCTGGGATTACAATCGTGCGCCACCACGCCCGTCTGGCCATTTTTAAAGTACAAAAATCTGTCTAGAACAATGAAAGAAAAGCAGAAGGAATTGAAGTCTTGAGAGATGTGGATAACGTCATGAAAACAGCTGAAAATAGACGAAGAATGGAAACAAAGGAATCCTACAGACCTTCACCTCCGTCAAAGCATTCCCAAGTCCATACGTCCCAAAAGCAAGCCGACAGGACAGCAGTTCATGGCCTGCCGCCTCTTAGCATGCTATTGTCTGGAGTTCATCCAAAATGCAGCAGTGGAATGCTTACCAAGCACGCTCCAGGTGCTTTGGGGGACTCAGAGTAAGAGTTCTGCTTTTCTTTTTTTCCTTCTCCTTTTCTTCAAAATCTTCCAAGCTGGAGTCACACACTTCAAAATTCACCTGCATTTGCATTGCTCCTTTTGATTTGCTGTCCTCATTCCTCTAGTTTTAAGTGTGCTCTTCAAACCCTCCTATTGTTATTAATGTTTATTCATACATATATGTATTCATATATATACTTATGAATACATATATATGGATATATGTCATTCATCAAAAAAAAAAAACTTAGTAAGACTAGGCATGGTAGCATGTGCATGTAATCCCAGCACTTGGGAGGCTGAAAACAGGAGGATAGCTATGAGTCTGATCTGTGTGGTGAGACCCTGTAGACCCTGTACTAAATACATTTTTTAAAAACCTTAATAGACAAGGGGCTAGGGCTACAGCTCAGTAACAGGTCCAAGATAATGAGTCCCATTCCCAGTACAAAACATGCATAAATAAATAAACAACAAAAATATAATAGACATTAGGCTCTCCAACAGGCCAATGGCCTAGGAAGATCTTTTTCTATGCAAAGCGAACTTACAATAGACATGCTTGCATAGAGAGAAAGAAAGAAGAAAGAAAGAAAGAAAGAAAGAAAGAAAGAAAGAAAGAAAGAAAGAAAGAAAGAAAACAGCATTAAGGAGAAATCAGGAAGCATTCAAAATTGATGTTAGAAATTCTAAGACTAAAGCTAAACAATTAAAATTTGTTTACTGTCAGTAAAAAAAAAAAAAAGCTTAAACCATCTTGGTAAATGAAAAGTTGCTACCAGTAAACTTTTTGAAGCTGACAAATATGTTCCTAAGGCAACCTTGCAACCCCTTTGCCACGCTGCCCTGTGGCATCCCCTAGGGGTTGCCTGACTCCCCCATGCAGCAGACTTTCTGGTGTAATGAATTTCCAGGGTGGCAAAGTCAGCAAAGCCGTACTTGCTTTCAGATGATAACAAAGTGAAGATTAGCAAATGCTGTCTCCATTTCCAAGAGGTCATTCATCATCAGGTGAGGTGACCATCAAACTTCCATCTTCTGAGGTTCCTAACTCTGGAAATAATTAACAAATCTTTCCTTTCCTCTCCAGCTGGATTTCTGTCTCCAGTTGGCTCCTATTAACCATCCCAAGTTGCAACATGAGAGAGCTTCCTCCACATCAAGCACATGTGGACAAGATCTGAAGGTATTACTTGACTCACTGCAAAACACGCAAGCAAAACCTTCCTGGTATTGTTCTGTCCACGCTCATGGAACTCTACTTGTATATCAGTGATATGTTCTTGGGACAGGTTTAGGTCTTACAGATAGACAGATGTACAAGTGCACATGTACTTACTCCACAACCTTTTGAAAAGCTTAGTTGACTGATCAGCTTTAAATGTGTTTCATCATTTTTTATTATCCAGTCATGCTCAGTGTTATAAATTTTACCATTCCATTTTGTTGAGCTATGAGACATAGCTTACTGTGGTCTAAAATTTTTGCAAAACACAGGCAGGCTGCAGGTTGGCAGGATCGAAGCCTCTGTCTTCACTGTAAGACAAGCAGTCAGAAAGCTGGGTCTGAGATTTCCACATTTCCTGGCCTTCAGTCCCATACCTCAAGTCCCACTCCCAGGTCCGCCTGTGTCTTCTCTGCCCCATGGCCAGGACTTTACCTCACAAGGCCAAGGAAACCACAGGTATCAAAACAGTGCTGGGGCTGAGAACACAGCTGGGTCAGCAGGAGTGGGGAGTGACCTCTTCTCCTGCAGAGTGTGAGGAGAAAGATCAAGGGCCGTGTAATAGCGCAAGCAAGGGTTCCCACTGGGCGACTTCCTGCACGTAATCTTCTTGGGTTGAAATAACTCACCTGGGACTTGTAAAAGAGCTTTGCATTTCCTAAGCAGCTTTGCTGACTATGAGGAGTGAAAACCATGATCTCACAAAAAAAAAAAAAAAAAAATCAAAATTCTTAGGGTATATAGACCTGAATGGATAGAAAATGATGAAGGCTTATCAATAAGAGATAAATTTCCCGTCACATGTTGGCAGTGAACAAGGCTGAGGAGCCTTGTTATAAAAACATTGGAGGGAGCCAAATATGTGTTTGAATTAGTCACACTGAATCCTTCTTCTTCCATACTCCAGGGATCCACTTGGGCAAAGCGTTTGTAGTACCCCCCCACGCACGTTTGCGCATGCGTGTGGGCCACAGGCTCCTCGGGGCTTCTGATACTCGCGCATTCCAAGGCACTGACATGTTCTTGAAGCACAGTGTTATTTTCCCAGTGTTGTTTTGTTCAAACCTAAACATTTGTAAAGTGAGATTAAAAGAAAGAGTAGTTACAATGTGGAATGAAACACTCCCTATGAAAGGTCACTGATTTTCCTTTGCAAAATGCAATAGGCATTCTCCCTGGCTCTAGCAAGGAACTTGATGGTTATTTTTCTACTCTGGAGTGTTCCCTGTATGTTTAGCTATTGAAATGATGACCGTGTTCACCAATAAAAAGGGACCTGATCTTTGGGATAGCAAAATAAAACAATTTTTCAGGAGATGGGTGAGGTTAGTATAGTTGGTGCTGAAGCTTTCTTTCTGCCAGCATCTGCATGTGTTTAGGCTTCCTTTCAAACAAAGAAAAATTTTTTTATTATAATCTGGATTGTCTCTGCCATGACTGATACAAAATGATATTTATTTCTGCCCACGTAGTAGTTTTTAATAAATATTTCCAGGGGCCCGGTGGGATGGCTCAGTGGTCTAAAGCGCCTGTTTGGGAAAGCTTGGGCGGCTTCAGGGACCGCGGTTCGATCCCTGGAACCACATGCTGCGCCAGCCCTGCCCTCGGGGCGGGCTGAGCCGGCCATAAAAATGAGTGAATAAACAAAGGTTCTGAAACGAAATATTTCCAATGATTCATAATATACCTCACAATGACCAACATGTATCATTTTGAAATTTGTATTTAAAATGCTCATTATAAAGAAGAAATCATTTAATGTACTATCTCTATCCTTTATTGTGTCTCTTCCTCTCTCATCTAAGAAAATGTGCTAGTGAGAAGCTAACAATTGCATTTCCGTTAGTAGGAAATCAAAGCAAAATTATTCCTAAATATATTCATGCCTAGCACCTCCCTTTTTGTTTAATGAGTATACTCATCAGCAGTTTCCTTTAGTAGACCGTTTTCACTTCAATTTTTGCGTTGTTACACTTTGTTTAAGTCACATGGAGGATCAATACGTAAACGTGATTCGACTTTGCACAATCCAGGTTTGAAGCTGAGCCCATGTTTCCTCTTCTTGTTTCAACACGCAGTTATTACTGACAGTCATTCTCAGTGTTCCAACTGGCGCTACAGGAACCAGTACTTTGCACCATTCTCGAATCCAAGAGAAGCAGAAGATCTAGTTTCCAAAGTCAGGAGAAACGGGCACCCAAGCACCGTGTCCAGTGGCAAGCACCCCTCTCGGGCCTGCGCCCAGTCGTTTTCTGAGTCCTGGGGGACACGTGCCTCTGTAATAGAGAAGCCTCCAGGTCAAGGGCCAGCTGTTGAGATGTTCCATTCTTTAACAGTGCACAATGTGTCCCTCCCTATCTGACATCCTTTAGCAAGCTTGTGGCATAATCAGTTTCTTGTCACAAAAGCAGATTTACTTTAATTTAATCTCTTATTTTATTGCTTTTCCTCTCCAGTATTAGAGGTGGAAAAAGATTCCCAAACTTAACCCACATCTGGTGAATTGACAAGAAAGGAAATTGGTCATTAAAAACCAGTTTCTTGGGGCAGAAGGTATTTGCTGAAACGACTTCCGATTCTGGGTCACCCCAATTAAAAGTTAATTCCTCTGCAATATACCTAGTAGGCAATAATCCACTCTGGTTTGGAAATTGACATAAATCTGATCTGATGGTCCTACTTCCTGTGTTCAGAGAAAGGTCAGGAAACAATTACAGTGGCAGCCAGCTTTGTCTAATCTTTTCCTCTTTGACAGAAAGCCTGCAGTAAATGTTAATTGGGAAAATATAATACCTGACAAAGGAAAGCTTCTTGGGACTGCTTGCTTTGGCCCTTCTGTTCGCTGAGGCTACCACAGGGTTGCCTATTGACAATGGGAAGAACAGCAGGATGCTTCTGATGTTCAGAGCATCCACTCGAGGGCGCAGGCTGGCAGCAGGTTTCCACTGGTAGGAAGACGCATCGCTTCTCAGGTACCTCTTCCTCTGGCCCGAGTTCCCATTATGTTAAAAGGGTGGGTGTGTGAGTCTGCTTCCCAGTGTCAGGACGAAGACCTGACGTATACAACCTGAAGAAGGCAAAGTGCATTTTCCCCTCACACTTTCACAGGGCCCAAGCCACTGTCAGCTAGTGCCATGCAACGCACCATCACAGAAGGACGTGTGCCCATCTAATGAGCTCTAGAAAGCAGAGAGACAAAGGGGAGGAAACAGCAACGTGTACACCCTTCAAAGTCACATCCCCAAGAGACCCACTTCCTCCAGCGGGACCCCACTGCCCAATCACCCATTCAGGAATAGTGATCTATACATGAAAGCCTTGCCTCATAGTACATAACACTTTGGTGGGTCTAAAAGATCTAAAACATAACAGTTGGATTTGATGTCAGCACGAAGGTGGCTCATGGCTCTTGTTCCCCATGACATTATTAAATAATCAGATAAAAGCTGTGCAAAATAATTGTATAGGAGCTCTAGAAATTGGTTCAAAAAGCTACCACAATGAACCAAAGTCCCAGTAAAGAAAAAGCTATGGTTATATGACAGAAGACATTTAACTAGGGCCCAGGCTGGCAGCAGGCACTGTGCTTTCTCTTGTACTCCTCCTGGCTTGCGTAGTTTGGCTAAAGTGCTGGCCTGAGCCCCAGCTACCTCACCCAAGCCAACAAGGATGCAGTGGAGCAAAGTGGCAATAGCTCACCCCACTGCTGGGCCCTGAGTGGCTGATCTCTGTGGGCCCCAAGTTGGACTTTGGTGTGGAGATCTCAGGTTGGAGAAAGTCGTGTGCAGTAGCAAGCTTGGCTTCTGAAAACCACAAGACAGTTACAGACTCCTAAGTGCCTGAGGTGAGACACCAGGGACTGAGGGGCACAATGGAGCAAAAGAGGACCCCGCGGCATGGCAGGGGCCGCACACGTCTAAGATGCCCAGGCTACAGAGATAGGAAAAAGGAGGCACAAAGGGAGGGAAACTGGAAGAAGTAACTGAGGAAAGAAGCGACCGTGCACCTCGAAATACCTCAGAAGACCCCAGCTCTTCATCCTATGTTGATTTGTAAAGATCATCCCCTGCACGGAATCAGTCTTCAATGATAGGAAAGAGCTATTTTTTAACACTTAATTTTCAATGCAAAATAACAAAGCATATAGGAAAACATGGTATTTTCTGCTCTTTTTTTAAATTTGATTGATTGATTGATTGACTGATTGATTGATTGATGTGGCACTGGGAATTGAACTCAGGATCTTGTGTTTGCCAGGCAGGTGCTTATTCTACTAAGCTATCTCCCCAGCCCCTTTTCTTTCTTGTTTTAAAAATCTTTTATTTATCTATTTATTTGGTACCAGGTCTTGCTACTCAGCTCAAACTTGTAGTAATCCTCCTGCCTCAGCCTCCCCCGCCCTAGAATTATAGGCATGCACCACCACACTCAGTTTCTGGAGCTGGCACAGCATGTAGCACCAGGAATCGAACCCGGGTCCTTATATTTGCTAGGCAGACACTTAGACCACCAATCCATCTGCCCAGCCCATACATGGCATTTTCTACAGTAAAACAAATCTGCAGAAACTATTCCTAAAGAAATATAGGCCTCAGATCTGCTCATAAAAGTCATTAAAATAACTATTTTAAACGTAGTCAACAGGATACTGGAAAATGTGGATAAAGAATTATAGGAAACTAGCGCAAA
This sequence comes from Myocastor coypus, assembly GCA_004027025.1. Classification (NCBI taxonomy): domain Eukaryota; kingdom Metazoa; phylum Chordata; class Mammalia; order Rodentia; family Myocastoridae; genus Myocastor; species Myocastor coypus. Next base: position 21,440 of record PVJA010007863.1, read on the forward strand.
TGCTGTGGAAATTAATATGGAGATTCTTTAAAAAAAAAAAAAATCCCTGGGCTGGTGAAATAGCTCAGCAGTCTAAACCATCTCCTAGGCAAGCTTAGGAAACTACAGGGACCGAGGTTCAGTCCCCAGCACCGCATGTTGTACCAGCCCCACTCCCAGGGCAGGCTGAGCCAGCTATAACATAAATAAATAAAATTAATTTAAAAAAAGATTTTGTTTAAAAAAGATCCCTAAAATTAGAAATGCTATTAGACTCTGCTATATCCCTTCCAGGTTGCTTCCCTAAAGAGTCAAAGACATCAAACAGTATATGTTGATCAACAGACGAATAGTGGGACCTGCAAGATAGCTCAGAGGCCTAAGCTGCTGAATGGCAAGCCCAGGCACTGGGGCTCAATGCTGAGTGCCACGTGCAGCACCAGCCCCGCGCAGCTCCAGCCCCGCTCCAGCTGGGTGGAGCCGGCCACCAGACCCGGCCTGGTGGCGCGCTCCTGTAATCTCAGGGTTGGGCAGGCTGCCCACAGGAGGATCACGATGAGTCCGAGCTGCGTAGTGACGTTTACACAGTAGAATACTACTCTGCCATAAGGAAGGGTAAGTCTGAGTTACGTGTAAGACAGTGGACATAGCTCGAGACCATAATGTTAAGTGAGGTAAATCACACGCGTGCATGAAACGCATGCATATAGCTTCTTTTCCAGAGTATAAACAATATGAAGACCAAAATAAAAAGAAAGACAATGGAAAACAAGCAGATAGACGTTTTGCAAATGGAAAAAAGATCCAGAGGTGGAGGGAGCAGGCAGGAAGAGGAAAGAGAGATAAAAAGAGCGAAGCCGGACTGCGCACAAGCGCCAACGCTTCCCCATGATCACCACCACTGCGTACTGCACATATGTGCCTAACGAAATGAACTGCACTTCCGCCACAGCGACCACCACAGCGAGCCGTGGCCCTTCATTATCGTGTGGCCGTGGGCCTCGGTAAGGGCCACAGGATGGCTAAGAATGGAAGCAAACCAAGGCACAGCCACGGCCGCGGACGCCTCGCCACACACACCAAGTTCGTGCAGGACACGATCCGGGAGGCGTGCGGCTTCACCCCCGACGAGTGAGCTGCTCAAGGTCTCCGAGGACAAACGCGCCCTCGAGTTCATCAAGAAAAGGGCGGGGATGCACGTCTGCTCCAAGAGGAAGCGTGAGGAGCTGAGCAACGTGCCGGCTGCCGTGAGGAAGGCAGATGTCGAGGACTGAGACCCTCTGAGAGAGACAGAGAGAAGAGCTACAGGAAGCCAGCGAAATGACCTATGAATAAGGTGAGATTATCAACGAAGAGAAAGTATGAAGATCAAATAGAAATTCTGGACCCGAAAAATTGTCAACTGAGTTGCAAAAAAAAAAAAAAAAAAAAAAAAATCACTAAAGGCATTGAAAAGTAGACTGGCAGAAGAAAGCCTCACTAAATGTGAAGACTGCTCAGTTGGAATGACTTAGCTTGAGAAAGTGAAAGATGTCTAACGGACTTTGGGGCAGCATCAGGTGGACCGATGTACGCAGGCACTGTGAGAGTCCAAAGAAGGGAAGAGCAGGAGAAGCAGACCAATCTAAAGAGACAGTGAGCAAACTCTCCCCAAATCCGAGGAAACCCACAACTGTGCCCACAGAAGAAGCTCACTGAGCTGTGAGCAGGGTGAGGCCCAAGAGACTTACCCAGGAAAACAACAGACTCAAGCCGTGGGTGGCGAAGACAAAGAAGCAACTTTGAAAGTCTCAAGAAGAAAAGCAACATCACAGAAACAAGGGACCCGGATGAAGTGATGGGAAGGGGCCTGGGAGGAAATCGAGGTACATGATGTCCTGAAACAGTCTCCCAGGACTGAATGTGAGCATTGCATGTGGGAAATGCATACTAATTAAAAAAGGAACGAGCAAGAACAGGGTCAAGTATCGAACATAAAGCGGAATATTCTGAGGGTGACAAATGCCAATTCATCTTGTAGTACAGTAAATTTAAAAACTGTAAACATTCACTGCAAAAGGAAAATAAGGATTCTCAATAATTAGTAGTATACTACTCAGCTAAAATCTTGTGACCCAGAGGTACTGGGATGATAAAGTATTGAAAGAAAAAATATCCAGCCAAGAGGTCTGTTTCTTATTTTAAAAAATGAAATCGGACCCTTACATTATACCTTACATCAAAATTAACACACATAGAAAAAACATTAAAACCTTAAGACTTTAAAAATACAAAAAGAAAACATAGGAGACTTTTTTCTTGATACTGGTCTTGTCATTTTGTGTGTGTGTGTGTGTGTGTGTGTGTGTGTGTGTGTGTGTGTGATTTTATTAGTACATTTTAGATATATGCAATCAGAACATCCACCATAGGGAATTTGTACCGCTACATGATAAAATTGCTTCTTCTTCTTTCCCATTCTCTTTCCCTCCTTAATTATAAATGCATTGTTTCTATCTTTTCTCCTATTCTCTCTCTCGCTTTAATTTCTTATTTTCTTTCTCCTTCTCCCTCCTTTGTTCCCATTCTCATCTGAACGTTTTCTTCTCGTGTCCCCATATCTACTCTCCACTTGGGTCCTTACAGACACTTTCAGTGTCTCTCATCATACAAAGAGGATTTAACCACGTGTGACTGGTTTCACTTATGAGTATGGTCTCACGGAACAGCCATTTGCCTAGAAACGGCTTGAGTGTATCCTTCCGTAGGACAATGTCATACTCTATTGTATTAAAAACATGTATTTTTTATGCATTCAAAGAAGGCACATTCAACAAAAGCTAAGACAAATTCAAAGCACACTAATGACAACACAGTGGAAAAAAACCCATATAAAAAGGAAAATATTTGCAAATTATATATCAGATAAGGGATTAATAGAGTATATAAAGATTACCTCCAACTAGGCAAGAACAGAAAAGCCCAGTTTGAAAATAGACTAAGAGTTCAATATATATTTCTCCAAAAAGGGGCATAAATGGCCATTTTATATTCAACAAGAGTAGCTCAAACATCTAACTTTCACCAGCAACAAACTGAGACGGTTTGCTGTTGGGAAGAAAAGCATAAGAGTGCATTAGGCTTTCAAGAGTCATAGAAAAAAATAGTAGATATAAACACAACAGGAACACAACCAGAAAACTGAATTATCATAGTGGTCAGTGTTGCCGGTTTCAAAGATGTTTTCATCTTCTGCAGCAGGAGGGTAGAAGATTAAGCCAAGAAACTCAGAGTTCAAATACCTGCACTTCAAAGAATTTTAAACAGTCAATTTAGGAAGATCTGATCAACCAAGACTGGAGCTACAGTTGTGAAATCCCAGGAAAGAAGCACCTAGTGGATACCCAAAGACACGGGCCCAAAGATTCCTTTGAGTCTTCTCAGCATGCAAATATTATCCATTCTTCCCCAGAAAGAGTTAACATTCTATCTCGTTCTGGAAGACAGTGCAGGTTTATGCCTTATGTCCTCACTGACCTTGAAGGGCTAGGGCCATAATATTGGCTATCCTTGTAGCCTTTCTTTTTCTCTAATTATCTGGACTGCCAACTGAAGTTGTTAACCTTCCAGAGGAGAAGCTTAATGATATTGTTCCTTATAACTTAGGCACTTGAGCTTAATATCACTTTCTTTCTGAATATCAAACACCTTAGACATAACATGAAACAGGTATTTTCTATCAATTGTTGATACTGTAAACTTTAAATCCCTATAGAATGTGGGAAAAATGTGCATTATTACACAGAGATTTAGGAACTTAACCGTTTACAAAATTGTAACATATACATCTATGGCCTTTTTTCCTTGTCTCATGTTCTCTTTTATTACTTTCTTTCTTTTATTTTTAAATAAACATTTACTTGAAAGAGAGTGAAACAATAATTGATATGACATTAGAAGTCACACCTAATTAGAAGACCAAAATGATAGGTATTCCAAGCAGGGCCTCTTTCTTTTCTTCTTCTTCTTCTTCTATCTTTTTTTTAATGTATTTGGTACAGGATCTCATTATGTGCTCAGATTTGCAGTGATCCTTCTGTCCTCAGCCTCTCAAGCACTGGAATTACAGGTGTGCACCACCACGCTGGGGCTTGGTGGTGGGCCCAGTGCACCTGGGGGCTGGGCCAGTGCAGCATATGCTGCTGAGGATAAAACCTGGGTCCCTTCCAGAGTCCTCTTTCTAATAGCCCGTGCTTTATTCAGACTCTTCTTCCACCTCCTATTTTGGTCACAAAGTCTATAGGGCTAAATGACAAGATAGCTATCTGTGGGTGTATGGCTCTAACACAGGACACTACAGAGAAGCTGAAGTATTCACCCAACACAGAAAATGTGCTTGAAGTCTATGGTACCTACTTAAATTTAACATTTTTTATTAAGTAACATGTTGCAATTAGGCCTCTTCAAAATATGCTGCCTGTGAGTGTACTTATCATTCTTCCACTTTCAGAAACAGCTCTGGAAGCGCTCTTTTCTGAGTGTCTTTGTGAGGTTTGGTCAGTGAAGTGCATGCTGCCGCCAACTGCCATAGAAGGGACAGGCAGATAGGCAGATCTGCAGGAGTGTTGCTCTGTTTTGCTCATCTACCTGGTTCACTAGATCTGGCACCGTGAGATCTGGCACACCTGGGCTCTTTCCCAAAGTCAGAATGACCTTGAGAGCTTAATATTTGACTCTATCAGTTCTTGGCCTTTTGGCTAAAATCAAGCGTAATATCTGTTCTTATCAGGAAATGCTTTGACTCAATTCAGGACACTGTGGAAACAGTAATGATGTAACTAAAGGTACTAAGGCAAGAGAAAAAAATTAAAACAACACTGAGATTATATCTGACACCAGGGAGAAATCAACCAGAAGAAGGGCCCTCAGCCAGACAAATGCTGGGGGTCAGGGGAAGGAACCTTCTCCACTTAGGGTGGGAGTGTAGACTGGTAAAACCACTGTGGAAATCAGGGCAGAGATTTCTCAAAATATTAGGTCTAGAGGTGCCATTTGGTCCAGCTATTCCTCTTCTGGGTATCTTCTCAGAAGAATTTAAAATGTCATACAACAGGGCTGCAGAGATGGCTCAGCAGTGTAAGTGCCTGCCTAGGCAAGAGCAAGGACCCAGTTCAATCCCCAGTACTACAAGCTGTGCCCTCATCACCTTGGGTGTGCCGAGCCAGCCACCAAGACCTGGCGTGGTGGTGCATGCCTGTGATCTCAGCGCTGGGGAGGCTGAAAACAGGAGGGTCGCTACAAGTCTGAGCTGCATAATGAGACCGTATACCAAATATATAAAATTAAAATAACAAAAAATCATACCATAGCAATATTGATGTACCCATATTTATAGCAGTACAATTTGTAATAGCTAAATCTTGGAAACAACCCAAATGCCTATTAACTTGGGAATGGATAAGCAAGATGTAGTAGTTTTACATGATGAAGAACTATTTAGCCCTAAAGAAGGAAAAATGTGAGACTTTTAAATATAAATGCATGCAAACTGAGACCATACTCATAAGTAAAACAACTCAAACTCATACGTGTAAACAGCATATTGTGTCCCTAGTGTGATAAGCTGAAAGAGTAAATGAAATTCCAGTGTACAATGAAAATGATGAAATGGGAAGAAACAGTTCAAAAGGAAAGAGAAACTAGGATGGGGAAAAAGAGAAAAGCAAAATTACATACACACACACACACACACACACACACACACACATATATATATATATATATATATATATATATATATATATATATATATATATATATATATCAATACTGGGATTACAGGCATGTGCCACTGCATCTGGTTTCAATGGCTGACACAGTACATCCGGGGTTCCATGGCATGCAGTGACGCAGATTGGAGCCTGGGTTTCGTACTTGCAAGGCAGGTGATTAGATAGCTGAGCTCTCTCCCTGTTAATTTAGGAATGGAGCACTACTTTGAAGATAACAACATACAATGCATTAAAGAAAGATAGCCCCTTTAATAAATAGTGCTGGAAAAACTGGTTTTCAACATGCTGAATTCTATAAAGAGACCCCTGTTTATCATAATGACAAAACTACAGTCAAAATGTATCAAAGAGTTAAATATTAAAAACAAAACATTAAATCTCCTGGAGGAGAAAGTAGGTCTAAGTCATAAGGACAGAGGCATAGGTAGAGAGTTTATGAACAAAAATCAAACTGCACAGGAAATGCTCTAAAGAATCAGGAAGTAGAATTTCATCTTAGTTTCTACACAACAATAGAAATCCTCATCAGAGTAAAGAGAAAACCTACAAATTATAAATAGCAGACTATCCCTCAGAGGACTCCTATGCGAAACATATAAAGACGTTTAAAAATTCAGGCCTCCAAAATTCAAAGACCCAACCCAAAAAGGGACATCTGAGATGAGTGAAGAGATACAAATGACAAATAAATATATGAAAAAAAAAAATGTTCAACATCAGCGGGCATTCAAGAGATACGAAGTAAAGCAATGCTGAGACTCTATCTTTCACCAGAAAGAAGAGCTGTCATTGAGAAGACAACCAACAGCAAATGCCAGAGAGGCTGTGGGGGCAAAGGAGCCCCTCTCCACAGTTGGTGGAGTGCAGGTTGGTGCAACCACTGTGGAAAGCAATGCTGGTTAACAAGCTAGGTTTACAGGTCCCATTCAAGCCAGCTATTCTCCTTCTGGGTAGTTTTCCAAAAAAATTGAAGTCATCATGCCACAGCAATATATGAGCACCCGTGTTTATAGTAGTGCAATTTTTATACCTAAATTTTGGAAACAACCCAGATGCCCACCAACTGAGGAATGGATTAAAGATATTAAAGATATGGCACTTTTACACAATGGAATATTATTCAGCTATAAAAAGATAAATTTGAGGCTTTTGTATATAAGTGGATACAAGTAGAGATGGTATTAGTAAACAAGATAAATCAGATCCACATGTGTAAACATTGGGGTTGTCTTGCTAGTATGAGTACTAGACAGAGTAAATACAATCTGAAAGGTACAATAGATACTGTGAAAGCAAAGAATTTGTTCAATAGGAAGAAAAACTGGGATGAGAAAAAGGACAAAAGACAGAAGAGAAAAAAAATACATATATATATATATATATATATATATATATATATATATATGCAGGATAATTTGGATAATTGTACCGCTGATCTCTGCTGGTCTTTTGCAAGGAGCAGTTAATGTTTAAAATTGTTTTCTTTTCATTCTTACTTTTCTCTTTTTAATTTCTTTCTTTCTTTTTTTATTATTATTGTTATTTTGTCTTTTTGAGACAGGGTCTCTCTGTACAGTTCAGGCTGGCCTTGAGCTCAGTTTTGTAGCCCAGGCTGGTCTTGAACTCTCACCGATCCTCCTGCCTCAGCCTCCCGAGTGCTGGGATTACAGGTGTGTGCCACCACTCCCGGCTTCCCTTTTTAATTTCTCATAACTTTTTTGTTATTGTTTTGCTGTTTTAAACCAATTTTGCACATTTATAGCTGGTAGCCTGCACAATTAATTTGAAGATAACATCATTCAATATAGCAACTGTTGCTAAGTTCCTCTTACCTTGCTCAGTGAAAGTTTGTATCATTTCTAAAGGATTTTTATTTAAAAAAATGAAAAGCAAAGGGATAATGACAATTTAATAATAACTTTTAAAATAACATTCAAAAGGATACAGTATTTTACTAAACAAAGCGGATGGTTTAGTATTCACAGTTGGATGCAACTAGAGACCATACTCATAAGAGAAATAAATCAATCAGACCCACATGTGTAAACATCACATTGTCTCCCTGGTGCAAGGACCTGAAATAGGGCTGGCGAGATGGCTCAGAGGTGTAAAGCGCCTCCTTCGGCAAGCTTAGGCAACCGCAGAGGCCACATGCTGCAACCAGCCCTTCTCCCAGGACAGGCTGAGCCGGCCATAACACAAATCAATAAAGTTTAAAAAAAAAAAAAAAAAAAAAAACCTGAAATAGTAAATAAAATCTGAAGTGTAAAGTATGTTGTGAATAGAAAAGAAGCTGCTCAGAAGCAAAGAGCAACTGGCGTGAGGGAAAGGAGAGAAGCAACAAAGGAGAACAAAAATACATGTGCACATGCGCAGGGCGGCTTGGTAACGGTACTGCTGACTTCTGCGGGTCTACGAAAGGAGCAGCTCATGCTTCAGCGTTTTTTCCTCCTTTGCCATTGTTTGTAAGCTTTGGCAGCGGGTTCTGCTGGCCCAGAGGAGCAACAGGGCCCTCCCTAGGAGGAAGGGCAGGCAGGCAGTCACGTTGGCTCCTGTAGCTCCCCCTAGTCCTCACACCCCAGGAAGACAGGCCCACCAGGAGGCTGGGGTAGCCTCTGCCCAGGTGCACATCAGCCATGACCGCAGCCAGCCCGAGGACGAGGCGGACTGTGGCGGGCTGGATATGTACAGCCCAGCTTGCACTCGCAGAAGAGTCTCCTCCCAGCCACGTGAGCTTCGCCACCAGATGGCCTGGGTGGTTCGCGTCTCCAGCCTGTCCTAGGGATGCCTGCCTCCAGGGGGTTGGGAAATGCTGAGCAATTTTAAAACAAACAAAATCCTGGGCTGATGCGTGAACCTCACCGTCTCTGCACATGCGGTCCAGGCACAAAGGACCCTGACCTGAAGCCTGTGCTTCCAGCAGTGGGCACTGACCCTCGCTCACTCAAGGGTGTGATGCTATCCTAGCCTTAGAGATTAATTCAAGGTCAAACCTATGAGAGCAGTGCTGGCTACCGGGCTGGAGCTCTGGGTAAGGAAAAACTTTTACCTCTTCAGGGCCGCCTTAGCTGATGGAGCCTGAGCCTGCAGATTCCAGAATCCTGGCTGCATTAGGGCAGCTCCTGTGCTTGGCTGTCCACCTGTCACTGTCTACCCTGTCCTTGGCGACACAGGAGACAGCAAGGTGTAGGCACAATGAAGTTCTTCCCTCGCACGTTTAAAAAAAAAAAAAAAAAAAGCCTCACTAAAGTAGGAGCTCAAGTCTTAACTCGCATGTCAATATTGACTAGGATTTCATAGGTCATGGCTAAAGGTCCATAGCTAAATATTTACAATAGTTACCTACCATTAAGTAGAAAATTTGATCAAAATAGTTTTAAATTTGTTTCATAAATCGCTCACGCAGGAAGGTTTTCGCGTAAAACCGCAAGAGAGAGAGAGAGAGCTATCTTTCATAAAAGCACGCCCCCTTCCCAAGGAGTGGAGCCGAGCATCCATGCTGCTCACACCGTGGGACTCAAGCCTCCCTCCATTCCTGCTGCAGCTGCTTCCTCCGAGGCAGGAGACGCAAGCAGAGGGCGCCGCCCCTCAGTCTTTGGCAGAGAAACATCAGAAGAAGTCAAAGCTCCGACACAAACCACCACCACCGTTATTTCCCTATTACCTGTGATTCCACCTGCTAGGTGTTACTTGTTAGAAAGGCTCCTGCTCTTTGCCTCATTTAGAGAAAGATTTCGTTTGGATGGCCCTGACTAGGGTAGGGCCACGCTTTTCAGGATGGCAATCAGCTTTGTTCTTCCTGTTTGCTTGATGGAATGAACATGTTTCCTGAGTGAGGTCAATCTTCACAGAGGTCACTACACAGGCTGTCCCCCAACCCTCCCCATCCCAGGGTGTAGCACTCTGAGGGTATCTGAGGCCTCGTTCGGCTTAAGAGTGCCTCGTCTAGCAGAAACCTCCAAGCATATAAATGTTCTCAAACTGATGCCTATGGGGAGTTTGTTCTTATAAACTTTCCTTGTATGGAAATGTGTTGATTTCAATACATTAAGGATGGCAGCAGGACTAGGAAAGTCATTCTTAGCTAAAGGCCGAGTACTACATAACCTAAGTCTGTGCCGCTACTTTTAATTTCTATGCTACTGCTGAAAAGTACAGTTCAAACACAGCCAAACCATACCACGTGCCTCTAGGCAAAAGAAAGACGGAAGCACAGGACTAAGGTATGTCCAACTCATCTTTACACCAGAGCCCGCTTAGCAGTGTCTCTGATGTGGCCCAACTCTCTCTGCAAGAGGTGGGTGACACCGCAGAAAGATGAGGAGGAGAAAAGAGAAGCCACATGAAACAAAGCCACTTCTGTGTTCTTATACTCTTGCTCATTTTGCTAAACAAAACAGCGCAAGTTCCATTCTACCAGTTATTTAGACTTAAAGAAAAGGAGGAAGGCTGACGGTACAGCTGTCTCGCGACGCACAGCCGATCCATGCCCTCCCGTGGGCAGCTCTTCTTTGAAGATACGTGCACTCTAACTCTAAGCATTTCTCACTGACCCCACCACACACCAGGCAGAGCTGAACCGCCTGATATCTCACCGGGGCGGCTGCTGCCTCTGCAGCTTCCCTTTGCTTCTGAAAAGTCTGGTCTCAATACAGAAACCATAGCAAAGTTTCTCTAGCAATGTACTCTCCACCACATTGCTCCTGGGCCCCACGATGCCCAAGGATTTCACCTCTGAAATCCAAACTCCTCATCGCCCCTGAATGATTACACAAAACCTGCCCTCCTCCAGCCATGGGAGCCAACTTGTACGACCGTCTCCTCCAAGGCCACCCTCTACCAGGGTCCTGTGACCTCCGGGGTCACAGCCCTGCTGTTCATCGTATTTCAGCCCCACTGCCTTCTGTGGCTTCCTCGCATATACAGAAACCTTCTGTTGCACTTTCCGGTGCCTCCTGCAGCTTCCTTCGGAGTGTGCCTGGGATAATTTCCTTGCCACACGCAGCTAGATGGTCAAAACAGCACAGAGCAGCCCTTCGCCACAACCCACTCAAGTCCTGCTTCTCAGTGGGCACCTGGGTTCAGGGGCGTGCTCTTCTGAGACACACACAGTAACAGCAGGTTTCCATATCCCCCAAGCATACAGAAGACAAATGGTTTTCCCCGTTTGCTCAGCTCTGCCACTTGGCCCAAGCCCCAATGCTACGAACCTGGCAGTGCACCAGATCAGTCCCTACGCAATCTCAGCCACACAGCTGAAAACTTCAAGATCCGGCCCTGGGCTGCTACAGTTTCCTCTCATTACCACTTTTTAAAACCTTCCAGACAAAGAAAGGAATTCTCCACCCAGCGGTGTCTTCCTGGCTGACTTCAGCTTTTCTTTTCTTTTTTTTTCTATTTTTTTTTTTAGCACATTTTCTCTCCAATTCTTGCTGATCTTGAGCAAAGAACAACTTACTATAGCCACCTCCACAGCAGAAAGCAGAGACAGAGCTTTTGTCTGAAAAAGATTAAGAGCGAGTAAACTAGCGAAAGAGGCCAGGGAAATGCTCTCTGAGAGGGATCTTTGCAGGGGCCTTCACTCCAGAAGCAGGGGCTAGGAGTCAGCATGGTGTATGGAATCTGGAGAGGGTGAAGCTCCGCCTTCTCACAAGTTCACATGACCCAAGAGCTTCACCACTTGGTGCTCTGGAATCATGGCCAGGAGGCCAGGAGAGTGAAGGCCATCTCAAAGCGCCTTGCTCAGGAGGCAGGAGACCAGCAGTCTGACGTTCCATCAGTGCCAGAGATCAGCCTTCAGCAGAGGGTTGCAGCTGGTGCCCAGGGGCTCGGCATGCCAGGGAAGCTCGCTGGGGCCCCCGACTTTCTGGGCTGCTTGACTTAACCTGCCTTCCCCCAAGGTCACCGGCCCAGCTCTGTACCATATGTCATCAGTCAGAGTGCCCTAAGCCTGCACGTCATCCTCTAGCCTCGTTCCTCTGTACCTCCCTGAACCTGACCCACCTTTTTTTCACCTTCTGCAGTGTAGCCATTCACTGACACTGCTTGTGGCTAGTCGCCTCCCCCATGGGGCTGTCTCAGAGGTGGCTGACTCCAGGCCGTGCGATTGGCTCATGGTGCACTGCTGGAAGGACGGGTGCTAGAGCGCAGGGTGGCGACCACTAACTCGGGCCCCTGGCTGGCTTGGCACCACTGGGATTCCAGTAGCCTGGACCGAGTCCACGAGGGGCCAGGTGGTGCTGCTAAGGTCTCCCGTCGTCTTTTCTGTCTTCCGCTAGCAGGAACAGCCACTCTCCGCCATGTGCCACCCCCAGCCAGCCAGGGATGGCCTGCATCCTCTAGACACCATGAGCGAAATAAGCCTTTGCTCCTTTCGAGCTTGGGTGTGGGATACTTTGCCTCAGCAATGAGAAAAGCAGCTAAGATCGCTACCCTCTGCCATTCACAAACTCCTACCCAACCTCAATCTCACTCTGAACATCCTGCAGCTTTGTAACTGTCACTAGCAGCCCCATGTCCCTTTTGTGGGTGCTGTTTAGCGGTCCTTTGCCTCTCTCCCTTGGACTTTGGGCCACAGCTGCCTGTGTCTTCTATGGAGGTGGGATAAGGCCTCCCGTGCTCTGCCTAGCTGCTCCAGAATCATCTCATTTCTCCTTAGTTCTCACTTGCACTCCATGGGGAACTGACGCCAGCTGACCTTACCACTCATTGGACTCTTCTGTCACCACCGGGCAGAATCGGCAGTCGAATCCCTGGCTTGCTGTCAAGGCCTACTGCATCCGGTCACTCACGGCCTTCAGTCTTCCCTGCAGCTCCGTCATCGTTCTCTGCTGCTGCCGCAGCCATCGTTCTCTGCTGCTGCCTGGCAAGGTGCCTCTCGGTCTTCTGAACTCCTCACCTCCGGAGGCTTCCTTTCCCCTCACATGATTAGTCGCCCTGTTAGCTACTTGGCTTCCTACGGCAGCGCACACGGTCTTGCAATGCCTGGCCACACATGCCTCACTCAGAATACTCCACACCTGCTTCCCCAGCTCGTGATGGAATTCTAACGCTTCATGCTTCTTCAGAAAGTATGAAGTTCATTAACCCTAAAACACGTGGCCTGTCCATACTATTTCTCATTTTACTCAGTCTAAATCATGTGCTCCTGCCTGCCCCACCCCTGGGAACCCTGCGCCAGCCACCAGGACAGGGTGTGTTGGCCCACACCTGCAATCCCAACACTGAGGAGGCTGAAAACAGGAGGATCACTTCGAATCTGAACTGCATAGTGAGACCCTATACCAAATACGCTAAATCAATCAATCAATGAAGTGGTCCATCATTCAGCACCCCATTTATCGTAGTTACTTTCTGATCATGGAGAAATATATCTGTCACCCACAGCTTAGCAGAGGAAAGGCTTACTCTGGCTCGTGATGTGTAGCAGTTTCAGTCCATAATCAGCTGGCTGGAAGGAAGAGCAGCGTGGCTGAGGGGCACAGCAGAGGGAAAGCCGCTCCCGGCAGGGTCGTGGGGAGCACAGAGAGAGAACAAGCGGGGAGGAGGGAGTTGGCCTTCCAGGCCACGCCCCCCAGGAACCAACTCCTCTAATCAGGCTTCGCCTCCCAACTATAAACTCATCGGTGCGCTGTGGAGCATCTCAGCTGCATGATCTAGTCACCTCCCACAGCTCCGCCTATGAGAGTCTGAGGCTCAAGAAAGACAGCCAGGTATAATTTGTTCTACATGATTTGGTGCTCTAATACTGGATATACATCCATTAGTAATTTCTGTGTTCTCGTGATGAGTTGATGGCTTTCGTCCTTGCGTGACGACTTTCTTTGGCTGGCTTTAGTCTTTCTTAAAGATCACTGCGTCTGATGGAAGCGC